>CABHPQ010171011.1:2528-14008 GCA_902168405.1 Peromyscus aztecus
CTCCACTCCAGGGCGCTTCTCCATCATTCAAGGCCCTCGGAGAAGGCAGCATCCAGACTGGTGGGACCAGGTTCAAGCCTTCCTTACAGAGCCCACAGCTCTATGAAGAAACTTACAGTGAACCTGACCTCCCAGAAATGTCCCCCGGGGGTGGGGGTGGGGGCAGGCACCTTCTCCAGGCATCCACTGGTGGTCCCTGCGGTCAGCATCCATCTGTCACTTGGACAGACTTGACTTTCCAGGGTTTCTCACTACAAGTAGTTGCATGGTTGATTAAAAGAGAAGCCCCCAAATGTCAGCACAACAGCAATAAAAGGGGGCTGGGCTGCAGCACCCTCTGGAGGGCACACGGAATCTGGACACCACCACCAAAGCCTGTGTCCTTGCCTGCACCTCCCTGGGCCCAGATAGGTACCTTGCCCCAAAAGAGAGGTGCATGGAGGGGACCAGTGCAAGCTGTGGTCTGCCCAGTGGTCACTGGGCACCTGAGAACTGCAGAAGTATGCACCAGATCCGCCCCAGGGAGTGATCCCTCGGAGGCCAGGAAGGAAGCAAAGGGTTCCAAAATACATTCACCTCTCTTCTATACTTTTCAGCTACAGACAATGTAAGGTTTGAAGCGATGGGAGCTGGACACTGGGGTCAGGAGCTGCCCAGGGGCACAGCTGAGGGCTCAGCACTGCCCTGGCCAATCTGCCTCCTTCAGGAGGGCCCTGCCTTCCTCACCAAGGACAGGACATGGCCTAACTTGTAACACCCAGTGCTATTCTCCTATCCCAGCTGGCGGTGGTGACATCACATGGGGCACTCAGGGAGACTATGGAGCACACAGTCCCCTCCTGTCAATACCCCACTTCAGCACGGGGAAGCCAGGCCTGGCCACTCCCACTGAAACATCAAGCAGCTTTTAAACATTGGGCTCTCCCAACTTGAAGAAAAGGACAGCGTCTTTTTTACAATCATTAACATATTGCGAAAGTAAGCTAGAGGCACATGATTAATCACAGGGCCAGGCAAGCATCATTGTCAGAATCCCCTCTTGGTCTCCCGGGAGGTTGAAGGAGATGGACCAAGACAATACCAGAGGGAGTCCTCAGCAGGAAGCAGGCAACACCAGGCTATTACGGCTTCATTCCCAAATACATCATTTCATAACTGAACTCTGCAAAGTGAGAGTAAGAGGCAATTCTGACTTGGAAACAAGGGGAGCAAGCAGACCTTGTGCTTGCTGGCAGGCAGGACTGCAGACATTTCTTTGGAAAGCATTGCTTCTGCCCAGGCCTCACGCTCAAATCACGGTTTCTTCTGTCACATGCCTGAGCCACAGCCTCTGTTCATGTCCCCAGGGCTCCAAAGCACACAGGAAGACAATCCAGACCACACCCAAGTTGAGGACTTTAGAGGAAGTTCTCATGAGGAAAGAGCACTCACCCAGCTGTGTAAGCAAGAAAGGATCCCCCACCCCCATTAGCTCTGGGCTACAGCAAAGGGCTAAGGCTCTCCTGGTGTGGTGGAGAGTGAGGTCATGAAGACCCCAGCACACATAAAACCACCACACCCAGTACTGCTCTGCCAGGGGCTTCTTCACATCACATCAGACACATACCGGCTTTCCTCAACCCTATGACAGCTCTTATCCTTTCCTTGTGTACATGTGTGTGAAGCCAGAGGTCAACATCTGGGGTCTTCCTTTATTACTGTCCACATTTTGTTTTGAGACAGGGTCTCTCCTTAGTGACATTGGAGCTCACCCATTTGAATAGACTATGTAGACTAGGCTGCCCTCAGACTCGCAGAGCTCCACCTACCTGAGTGTTGAGATTAAAGGTGTCTGCCATGACACCCAGCTCAGACATGGCATTTTTAACCTGATTAAACAAACAAATAAACAAAGATTGGATTGGGGACTGGTGTGATGGCCCATTGAGTAGGGATGCTTGCTTCCAAGTCAGAAAACCTAAGTTCAACTCCTGGGACCCACATGGTTGAAAGAACCAACTCCCACAAGCTGTACTCTCATCACCACACCCATGCGGTGTCACTGTGTGTGTGCAATTGTGTGGACACACACACACACACACACACACACACACACACACAGAATAAATAGATTCAATATGTAGAAAATACAGCCGGAAATGTGACAGATGAGCTCATGTTCCAGGTAGAAGCATTTCACCCTCAATGAATCGACCTGGCAATGTTCCAACTCCTTGCTCTAATCCATGTGTTGGTGCCTAGAGCACAACAAAACCCACCCTGAAGAAGGCAGGAAACCAAGCAAGAGCCCAGCAAGGGGAATGTGGGCCTATCCCTGACATTAGCAGGCTGAGGACCCTGTACCAGGACCCTGGGGACCCTCACCAGTGAGCACGTAGTCATACTTATTCATACCGTTTATCTTGAGACCTTCATACAGCTCATGGAGTTCCTGGGAATTCAGCACTTGGCCCTTCCAATGGGCATAGCCTGCAGGAAGAAAACAGGCTAAGCTGTGGGTGTGGGAGCCCCAGGTTTCCCTGGTGACCATCTCAGCTGATGACAACCACCTACCCCCCTTGAGGAGACCCAGTGAGCTGTTCTGAGGACTGGCCTGAGGCACGGACTGGGCCCAGTGCCTCAGTGGCATCCCAATACCCTAGAAGCACCCCTGTTCCTACACTGTGGGGGCTGAACAGTGGTCTCCACTCTGCCATGCCTAGTTTCTATCAAATCAGTCCAGGGCAGCAGACGCTCAGTGCCCTAGGCAGCCCTGTGGAACCGTGTCCCAGAAGATGTGGATAGGGACACCAGGGCACACAGCTGTTTACTTCTGCATTCAACAGGAGCAGCTCAGGGAGCCCACCCCACCCCAGCTCAGGGAAGCCCACCTAAGCCCATACCCTTAGCTCAGCCTGGTTTCCAATTTCCTCTATGTGTTTCTAGCCATCACAGTCAAGTTGCTTGGTCACTGCCACCTGATACCCCTGGCAGGTAAGGGCTCACCCTGTCCCCACTCACTCTCTCCCACAAGCAAATTAAAACACTGCCAAAACAAGTCATAGGCTAAATCCTAGCAAGAGACAAACATAAGTAAGAAACAGGTCTAGCCCAGGCATACAACCGGCCCCTCTGCCTGCTGTGGCCAGGACCCCAGGCCTCTGGGACACCTTCTGACATGCAGGACCTAGGAAGCTGATGCCAGGTGGGGGCCAATCACTGACATCCTGAATTTCACCAATGAGAACTTTCTCAGTTCAGCATCTCAGGTCTTCCAGGTACACACTCACAGCCCCTCTAAGGCATCCAGGTGTTTTCAGTGCCTATCAAGCACCAGGTGGAGCACAGACTGACTGTGATACCACACAGCACAGTCCTCAGAACTCAACTCAACCCCACAGTGCAACATCCAAGACATCTCGGCTCATTTAAACACAAATAAGAAAGGGTATCATGGCGTCAGTAAGGGTCAATGGGGTCCACATAGTTCACTGGAGGCCCTGGGCCACCTGGGACTTCAAAGGTCAGGGCACTGGTACTGAGCAGTCACCAATTATGGTGACCCACTGTCAGCTCCTGAGGCTGCTAATAATTCTTCCCTCCCAGTTTAAAATCTATCCCACTCGAGAAGCGTGTTAAATTCTCTGAGATTTCACACGCAGATGGTGACCAGCTGGGCTGCTCTGGGACACTTTGAGCTCCTGAAGTCCCCTTTGTGTTCAGAACAATGTCAGGAGAGGCCCTTGGAGGCATTTCAAAAGCCGAAATGGCTTTGTACTCTTGCCAGCACTGAAACTAGGGAGGACTCCAGTCACCATATGTCAGGGCTGTGGGGAACACACACTTGTCCCAAACAATTCAAGGGGCTTCCCAGGACAGTTCCCTTCAGTAGTAAGCAGTGATGTCTTTGGAGTCCCCAGGACAAGGCAGATACACACATACCCATCCCCAGGGTGTTGGTGCTGAATCTAGAACCACATGGGGCTCTACTTAGCCCGAGGTATCAGGTATCACCATAGTGGAAGAGCAAACAGACAGGCAGGTCACCAGCTGTCAGCAGGGGGACACAGCAGCACTCCCTGTGATTTACCTGGGCAGCTCTCCTACCACAGGAGATGCTATGGCTGCCAGCTTAGCAGAGAGGGAAACTGAGGCACAGAGGTTTCCCACCAGTCAGCTCCAGAACAGTGTCACATACACCAGCCATGGGAAGGGGGTAGACCCTGCACAGAGTGGCACTTCTGGGTTCCATCTCCCAACCACAAGAGATGGCATCTACTTCTATCAGGGCCAGGCTACACACCATGCTCACTTCCACCATGACTACCACCCGAAGAAGGGCCTACCTGTGTGGTTGGAAAACTGCACAGAGTTCACGGCATCAACCTCAAATCCCAAAACCTGCAGGACAAGGGGAAGAGGTGTGAGAGTGCCTGTCTGTGACCCCAAGAACCCAGGGCAGGGCTCCCAACCATGGCTAGAGTCTTGACTTGAGGAGGGTAACAGATGAGACCATCCGGGTGGTACAGACCCCTGGGCAGGACAGTCACAGGGTGGGAACAGAAGGCCTTCCCAAGCCAGCCAGATGTTTGCATTTCAGGGCCACACAAGCCTGACTGTGAGATTCCTTTGTTCCTTCACTCTGGAAAACTGCCCAAAGGGCCAGGGTGGAGAAACCCCTCTCCCTTGCTGGCGCACACTGAAGGGTTCATGGGACACTCCTGAGGACCCACCTGACAGAAGTGGTAAAGAAAGCGCTGCAGGCCCGTCTGTCCAGATAGAGGGCAGGGGTCCCCCGGGTCTTCTAACCCACCCCTGAGGAACAAGACCCAGAGCAGCTGGGGAAGCTCTGCTCAGCCAGCCTCTACCACACCAGCTAGCAAAGTCTCCTTCCCTCCATGTCAAGGAGAGAAAGAAGGTCCCACGTCAGGGCTGAGGTCCCCACATCAGAGCTGAGGTCCCCAGAACAACCACATTCGTCGAGCAGCTTGCCACTCTGAATGACCTCTCACAGCTCCCGTGGGACTCATCCAGACAGGACAAATGGACCTCCTGAGACACGCTGGGCAGAGACCGAGGCTCCGTGTGGGCAGCTGCCATCCTTAGCACACAAAGCAGCTCACTAAGCCAAATTACAGCTATGGACCTCCGAGTCAACTTAAAGCGATCACTGAGTTTAAAAGCTTTTGATTTCAAAGTGAGAGGCCTGAGCTGGGGAGCTCACGCAGCCAGCCGGTAAAGTGCTGGCTGTGGAAGCGTGAAGGTGGACCTGAAATGAACTCAATCCCTCAGAACCCGCACAAAATGCCTGGTGTGGCAGTGCTGGCCTGCAATTCCAGGGCTGGGGAGGATTCCGAGGGTTCACGAGGCAGCCAGTCTAGTCTAATTGGTGAATTTCAGGCCAGTTAGAGTCCTGTGTGTTGGGTTTGCCTCTCAGGTCCGTGTGCCCAGCTCAACACAGGGCTCCCTGACCTGCTGATGGATGAGGGTGGGGGCCCGGGCAAACTGGACAGCACCACCCTGTGGAGAAGCCTCTGGCTGTTAAAACATCCCTGACATACTCTGCTACACTTCTCCCTCCCACTGCTGGGGCCAACACCACCTCCACGCGAGTGCTCCTGGCACCTAGGAAAGTGAAAGCCAAAACAGGAACATGAAGCTTGCCTTTCCTGCACCCTGCTGCCCATGGCTGCCAGACATAGGCTCCTCTTCCTGTCCCTCATGCAACCCTCAGGACCCTGCCCCAGCAGTGATGTGCACGAGGCTGGGGTGGCTGCCATGAGCAGGTGGTGCACATCCCAGGGGCCCCATGCCCGCCTCCACTGCTGCATCCTCAACGCTCCAGCAAAGAGGCGCACACAGCCTGAAGCCACGCAGCCAGGAGAGGCTTGTTTAGAGCAATGGCTCAGCTAATCTCCAGGGGAGGCAGAGACACTCAGCACAGCGGGAGTGGGTGAGCTCTGGAATATTCCAGTGTGGTTCTCCCACAGGCATCTAAGGACAGACAGGAGGGGCAGGCCAAGCCTCCCAGGTGTTTCCAGCCATGGAGAACCAGTCCTGGGGCTGGTGCTTAAGCCTTTTTCACAGATGGGAATCAGCAAGCAGGCCAGGCAAGCATCTTGTGACTATTGTGACCCTGAGCAATCTAACAGCCAAGGGCCCACATCGCTCCCACCACTGATCACTGCTCAGCCTTACCATCCAGCCAGACCACACCCTCTGATTTCCATGGCTGTGCTGGTTTGAAAGAAATTGACAACCCCCCCCAAACAGAGTGGCACTATTAGGAGGTGTGGCTTTTTTGGAGTAGGTGTGGTCTTATTGGAGGAAGTGTGTCCCTGTAAGGGTGGGCTTTGAGAGGTCTCCTTTGCTCAAGCTACACCCAATGTGGAGGACAGTTCACTTCCTGTCACCTGCAGATGAAGTTATGGAACTCTGGCTCCTTCTCCAGCACTGTGTCTGCCTACACACTGCCGTGTCCCGCCGTGATGATAATGCACTAAACCTCTGAAACTGTAAGCCAGTCCCAATTCAATGGTTTCCTTATGAGTTGCTGTGGTCACAGTGTCTTTCACAGCAATAGAAACCTTAAGACAATGGTGAATTGCCAGTAGACAGCCTGCACCCCACAAAGTATCTCTCCACCTACCCTGCTCACTCCAGGTCCTGTGGCCACCCCTAGCCTGGCTCAAAGCCCTCACTCCAGGATCTCAGTGCTAGGCAGGCAGAGCCAAAGGCCATGTCTACTGCAGGGGTCTGCCTGTGCTGGGCTGCAGTGACGTCCAAAAGGAAGGGGCCTGTGCTGAGCTCACTGTGGCATCCACTGGCTGACCTTGTTGGCATTTACTGCTGCCAGGTCACTCTGAGACTCAGTAACCCAGATACGGGTTCACCTAGGTTCCAGAGGGTCACAGAGATGCAAGCTGGTCAGGAACTACCCCACCACCTCCTTGTCTATCAGCTGGTCAGCTGCTCACATCTGGCTCACACAGCTAAGAGTGAATGAGCTTCCAGGGGTTACCAAAACAGCATTCCTGACTCCAGATGAGTTAGTTGCACAACGTGGCCTGAGTTCACCGCTACAGGCCACTGCACCAGAGCGGCCCTTACTCTGTGCTATGGTCTCTCTACCACAGGGCCTCCTGCACGCTGCCCCAGGATGAACTCCTCTTCGTGCCCCAGAGGGGGTGGGGGTGGCAGGCTCCCACCCATGGGACCTCACAACACTCACAGCAAGTGGCCCCTGGGTGGGCCATGCCTTGTGTGCCTCGGCAGTGTCCTCGTTTAGCTACTCAAGGGACTGTTTTTCCAGGAGACAATCACAGGTAAGGAGATGGGACAGGAGGGTGTAAAGGGGCCTTGGAGGCTGCTGGAGAGCTAACAGACTCATGCCTAAACTAGTGACCCCACAGTGAGCCGAAGGTCCTGATGGGGACAGGGTGGCTTCTCTGGGAGGTGTCACCTCCTCAGCCACCAGAAGTCGTTGTTGGACCCTTCTTCAACACCTCCTTTTCCTTTCTAGTGGGGAAACCTCACTCAGTCCTTCTCCAGACCTCTGACAAAAGTTGTGTCATTGTGTACCAAGAGATGTCATAGCAGCAGGTCTCATTTTCCTGAAGCTCAGGGCCCTGCAGACATGTCTTCCTTTCCAGACAGTGGAGGGGTTATCCTAAGCCAGGGTCTTCAGAGGCCAGAGTAATACTAAGAAATATACACACATACACACACACACACACACACACACACACACACACCATGCATGCATGCCCACAACCATACAGTCACACATGCACAGACATGGACCCAGCCAGTGGCAGAGAGGAATGAGATCAACACGTTCATGGCAGGTGGGGAGGAATAACAGAGATGCCATCCCAGACTCACAGATGAAGGAGAGACGAGGGCCATTCTCACATGAGTTAAAAACAAAACAAAACAACAACAAAAAAACCCCACAAAAAAACAAAACAAAAAAAAAAACAACAATTGCATTTCCAGGTTCTGCCTGCTTTCTTTATTTCTTTTTTTTTCTTTTTGGTCATTTGAGACAGGGTTTTGGTGCCTGTCCTGGATCTCACTCTGTAGCCCAGGCTGGCCTGGAACTCACAGAGATCCGCCTGGCTCTGCCTCTCAAGAACTGGTATTAAAGGTGTGTGCCACCACCGCCCGGCTTCTGCCCATTTTCTGCAGACCCCAAACATGGCTGTTCCTTTCCAGGGACTTTGGGAGGGTTCTGTGGTCTTGCCTTTCTGTTTCAGAGCACTCATCTCAGTGGGTTTGAGTTAAAGGCCCAGATCGTTCTCTCAAAGCCACAGATTCATTAAGTTAATACCTAATGTCCATTGCTACCCCGATGGCATTTTGAGGCTACAGTGTCACTGTGACTACCCAGCACAGGGGTCAGACATATCTGCGGTGGCTGTGCCAGCCAGGTTAGCTACTCCACAGGATCACCAGTAAATGATCTGGGCCTGCTGCCACTCCACCCAACCAACTGGCTCCTCTGTCACAGCCTTGTGGCTACCATCAAAGAAGACTCAGCTTGAGACCACAGCTCTAGGCAGAGCTTTGGGATGCAGTCCCTGCTGCTCCCTTCCCTTTCCAAAGGGACGTCTTGACATCACCTACTTTATAGCCTTTCACTAGACCCTAAATTTGGCCATTTTCAGATTGCTCTGAAGGAAGGATACCGCCTTCTCTGAAGGCAGATCAAATACATAACCCCCCCCCTCAGCCCCCATATAGAACATGAGCTATCAAGTCAATGTGCTGAGAAGGCTCTGCACACACAGGGAGCTCAGGAAGCACAGAGCAAATACTTATGTACATACTCACATGTTCACACGCACATGCACACACATACACATAACCTTGAAATATGGACTCCTTCCTCTTGCCTCTTGCAGGAGGAAGTGGGTTGGAGGTATAGCTGGCTGTAGAATATTTACTCAGCATGTGTGAGAAAGGCCCTGGGCTCTATCCCCAGCAGCATTTAACAAGGGTATCGGAGCCTGGTGTTGTGGCACACATCTTTAATCCCAACACTCGGGAGGCAGAGGCAAGTGGATCTCTGAGTTCAAGACCAGCCTGGTCTACAGAGTAAGTTTCAAGATAGCCAGGACTACACAGAGAAACTCTGTCTCAAGGGGGAAAAAGGGTGGGGGATGAGGGGCTTGGGGCACAGCTCAGTGGAAAAGCACGTGTTAAACACGCACAAGACCCTGGGTTCGGTCCTCTCCACCACGGAAAACAAGGAGGGAAGACACGGTGGTGCCTGGTAGGTGGGAGCAGGCAACAGGGCACACTGGACTTCACCCTACCCTTCCCTGCTCACCCCACAGTCTAGAGCCAAAACAGCAGGACACCCCCAGCTTCCCAGGCCCTCCCCTGCTGCAGAGGTGAGTGAGAAAGGGCTGGGGTAGGAGCAGGGAGAGCAGGAGCCTGGCCCCACTCCCCCTTTACCCTCCCTCTGCCCTGCAAACTTTGAACTATCCCACCTGGTACCCACCTCCTACTGGCTCTGGTCCCATGAAACCTTTGGCCACTACACCCTGGCCTGGGGCCAGAAGTAAATCTGAAAACAGGGACAAGGTTCTGCTGCCCCTTTGTAGGATTATTTTCCCAGCTGCCTGCATGAGAGAGACCGGGGAGGGAGGAGCTCAGAGGACTTTGCAGGGAGCCCTGGGGAGGCAGGGCTGATGGTCCAGGTGTGTGGGTCTGTGCCACATGGCAGAAGTTGCAGGGAGCTCCCCAGTCACAGGCACAAGCCAGGCCCAGCACAAGGGACTCTGAGGTCCTGGTGCCAGCTCATCCACAGCTTGGTGCCAGGTCTACAGGGGAGGCCCAGAAACTTCCCCAGCCATTGCTCTGGCATGACTGGACAGCCACCTGATGGTACAACCTCCAGTCACCTGGGTCAGTCCCAAGAGGCCTCCCAGCCTCCTGCCTGTGGCCTTCTTGGAGCAGCAATGGGACAAATGTGGGGACTCCAGCCCAAGACTACACTCTCCCCTTTCAAGCTTTTTGCCTCCATATTCAGTCATGTCAGTGAGACTGTACTCCAGATTGTACAGTAAGAACACACACACACACACACACACACACACACACACACACACACACCTCCACGGAGAACAGCTCTGGACCTGAGGGGTGTTCCTCTTGGAACAGCTGCTCAAAGACTGGGTAGTGCCGGCCCCAGCCACCACAGACTCTGACAGGGCCAGCTCCACGGGTGCTCCCTAAGGCTCTCCATGTTGGAGGTGTCCTCTCTACCCAGTTCATTGCTTCTCCCTATCCAGGGGTGCACAGAGGAATGGTGAGCAGCAAAATGCCAACAGGGACCTCGAAGGAGTCCCCAGGTCCTTAAGCTCCTCTCTGGAGGGAGGCTAAGAAGAGCCTCCTCTCTTGAGCAGGTGGGGCACCATGTCTTCAGCCTGAATGAGGCAGCTGAGCCCTTGGTGCAGCCTAGAGGACAGAGGTCCAGGGAGCCAGGGACAGAGGACCCAGTGAAGGAAGAGCAGCACCAAGTGGAAGAGGCAAGGGACGCAGGACACAGGACCTCAGGAGCCCTGCACACCTCTGCCCAAGGTGAGGGGACTGCTTGGAGCTCAGCCTGGCTCCACCCTCCCTGACTTCCCTGCTTCAGGGACTCTAGCCCCTTGCTCCTAAGTACAGTCTCACCTCAGTGACCTTGCTCCCCAACTGTGGCCCCATAACCTAGAGCACAATGGTTAAAAGCATGAAGCACCAGACCAGTGCATCTTGGGTAGAATAAGAATGTGTGTGTGTGTGTGTGTGTGTGTGTGTGTGGTGTGAAGAATTGCTTATCGACCAATAGGGGCTTGAGCACTCAGGAAACATTGTACTGTTCACTTACAACCATTTGCTCTGTTTCATCTGCCAAGCATGCCTGCCTCAGGACAGCCCTCAGATTTTTTTAGATGCAGCTCTGGGGCACCTGTCTTCCTTCCAGGTCCTTCCTGAAGGATCTTGGTAGCCAGGTGCTCCTTCTTAATGTCCCCAAAGAGTCAGTGCAACGACTGGACATGAGCTGAAGGGACCTGCCACTTTGCTTAGTGACCAGCCAAAGAGGACTTTGGGGTGAACCCAGTCCCACATGACTGGTGTCCACAGCAGCACTGACGGAGGTGAGATGTCACCTTGTAGCCTACCACCGTCTGAAGTCCTCTTGATCTTCTAGAGTTATCTACTCACAAAACTAAATCTTTGGGTCTCAATGCAGAAAAGAATTTTAGGACAAGCCAATGTGAAGAGGGTAGGGCTGTGATTTATTAAAAAGAGATTTTGGCCAGGCAGTGGTGGCACACTCCTTTAATCCCAGCACTTGGGAGGCAGAGCCAGGCGGATCTCTGTGAGTTCAAGGCCAGCCTGGGCTAGAGTTCCAGGAAAGGCGCAAAGCTACAGAGAAACCCTGCCTCAAAAAACAAAAACAGAGAGAGAGAGAGAGAGAGAGAGAGAGAGAGAGAGAGAGAGAGAGA
>CABHPQ010171012.1:0-19587 GCA_902168405.1 Peromyscus aztecus
TCCTCACCAACTCCTGGATATCACTCAGTGAAATGTGCCCCCTTAGGCTACATGGCATGCTAAGTCAACGCAACAACGAGGTTTGTTAAGATCTCTGTTCTCATGTTGTGCACTGAGTCTCTTTACATTTATTTAATTACAGGAGAAGGCTCTTATGGAAAGCTACTATTTTGTGTAGGCAAATCTCCCTTCTTCACCCTTCGACGTGAATGAACACTTGAATAATGCCAATAAAATTGAAAGCAAGTTGATATAATCAATAGAAAGCAATAACAAGCAAGACAAACTAGAGGCTAGGTCCTTCTAAATGAGGCGCCTACTATCTTCTCAGGATCTCGGAAACCACTAATAGTAATAACCCTCAAGGGCACTGTAACTCTTCGGGAGGTAGCGGGCATTACACAAATCCAATACAATCAGTAATAGATGTAAAATATGGACTCGGTAGCCCCGAGACAAAGAGCACTGGTACCCAACAGGGTGTAATTATCAATCTTACAGTATTGACCAGCTAAAGGAGGTTAAGGCCGTGCTTTGGCAAGTAAAAAAATCTGTGTATGAGAAGTCAAGTCACTTAAAATTATATTCATCTTAACTGCAGTAAGTTAACAGATTAAAATCTTATTATACATGCTCTATAACCAAGAGAAATGTTTTTATGATTACCCATTGTATGTATAGAATCTATTATAGTCAAGTTTCTAATTTCCATATGCCATTGTTCTAAGAATTCATCTTGTTAAAAAATAATTTGTATGAGTATATGTTGGTACAGAACATATACGTGTATATATGTATGTATGTATATATATGTATATGCATCCATACATGTCTATGTGCCTGTGTCTATGTGTGTTTTATAACATATATTAGTTTTTTTGAAAATTTCATGCAACACTTTCATCATATTTGCCCCCTTCGCAACTCCTCCCAGATCCACCTCCACCTCCCAACTCTTAACCACTCAACTTTGTGTTCTCACTCCCACCACCCTCTTTGTTAACCTGTCAAGTCCAATTTGTCCTGCCTACATATTCTTGAATGTGTGACCTTCTATTGGAGAATGTTCTGCTTCACAAGGGCTACCATGTTCTCAGGGAAAGCGGACTCCGCCTCTTCCAGCAGCTATCAGTTGCTAGTAGCTTCTCCTGACAGCATGTGCAGAACCTGTGCAAACTCAAGCTAGACTATTTTCAAGCATGAAGAGAGGAGGTAGGCACAAAGTCCCACACCTACACAAGGAGCAAACTATATTTTAAGTTGACCCTAAAACATGGTATGTAAGTGATATTGCTATTGACATTAGTATGTAACAGGCACCTGCAGGTTACAAACATGGCATATAATCAGCACCTGCAGTTATATAAACAGAGGAAAGTTAAAGAGTTTAAGAAACACCCAAATCATTTTTAAAAGCCCAGTGATATAAAACAGAATACGTGCCGCTTCTTAGCAAACTGCTACATGTGGAAAAACCATCAACAGCTTGGTAGAGAGATTAAAAACTTCTGTCCCATAGGAAAACATCTGCCTGATTAAGTTGTTCACAGAATCTGGAATCTGACTCATTTTGCAGATAGTTTCCTGTATAGTGAAGAACAGAGGCATGAGCCAAAAACCCAGTGCAAAGCCAAAAAGACAAAACAAAATAAAAAAAACCATCTCAGTGGCAAAATAGGGCCTGGAGAGGGTTCTCTTCAGCTGCCTCAGCCTTTTGTTGTGTTGGAGGGACACAGGAGTGAAGAAAGCTTACATCACCCTCAGAACAAGTACGGACTCTGCACTCTTCTTCCAGTGCTCTGGATCCTTTGTTTACATTTGAATCTGTTCAACTGAATCATTGTAGAAAACAGACAAGGATTGTAAAAAGACAGATGATAAACATTCTTTACTCAAATCGACAGTCCACAGTATAGGATGATGACAAACTAGATCTCTTTGCATTGAATACACAGTTGGAAGGTTGAGAGTGTTCCCGATAATATTAACAACTCTGGGGTTCCACAGATTAGAAGCTCTTCAGGTTGGAGCGGTCTTCACAGTTTCTAGCCTGCATTTGTGTGGAATCTGTTGGCAGATCTGACTAGGAGCAACAAGTGTGGTTCGGTAAGCAGCTCCCAGGTGAGGCTGTGGTGCATGCATAGACCACAGTATGTTGTGTTGTCTTACACTCACTCTAGTTGTGGAACTGGCCATCTGTATTTTCAGACTCCATCACAATTCAATTCTTCTGACAGTTATGTCACATAAAAGAGCCTTAGCAAAAGTGGAGAAATTTTCATTAAAATTGAATCTTGGAATCCTTTTGTAATGTAGTTTCAGAAACCAAGCCCACAAATACTGATTTTCAAGCTCTAGGTTTTCGACACACTAGGTTATCTCCAATTATCTCCAAGGGTGATATAACAGTTTCACAAAATTAATTTTACTCCATTTTAATTTACCAAGGTTCACATTTGGAAAATGAATGCAGAATTTGTTGGTTGAAGTGAAAGTAAAGAAAAGCTGAATCCATTAACTCTGCTCCTGTAACCTAAAGCTCTTTGCTTAATTTTGTTAAATTCATTAAGGATTTTGCTTTTAACTTGGACCTTCTGCCTCTTTCTAATAGAGTGGCAAAATGCTATGGTCAAGTCACAAACTATTTATGGAAGGGTAATTATAAATATGCAAAGGCTTTGCTGAACCCAGTCACAGGCAGTGGCAGGGGGCCTCCATCACTGTGTGGTTAAGGAGATGGATGACTTACATGTCCTTCCCTTTAGTAACATATTAGCTTCCCAAATGAGTTATTGAAAATGTAAATGATACCTCTTAAATACTGATGAGTTATCTCCATTTATCTTCAGGTTGGTTGCAATTATTTTTAAAAGAATACATATATTTTTTTCTAAGTGGCAGAATACCTCTCAGAAAACAAGCATGTAACATAATTTCTAACAGTCACTACAAGAAAAAAAAGTCTTGCTTAAAGTATAGGGGAAAATATTCAATAATTTCCCTCAATATATTGATAAAGCAAGTTACGAATTTCTAATTTGTTTATTTTATAAATCAGACAAGTCAAAACAAATAAGGCTACGATACTTGTATACTGAGCAGAGTCCCCTTTGAAAAATGTTTACATACTCAAATGGGAGACAAGCTAGTATATATGTAAAGGTGTATTTTTAAATGTCAAGTTTCCTGACATTTTTATAATAGCAATGTAAAACGGAATAGTTACTCCTGTGCATCAGAAAATACTAGAAAGCTTTTGGTAGGCCAGGGAACGTCTCATGGATCCTCTCAATGAGAAAGACGCAAGTGAAGAGTAACAAATCAACAAGGTAGGGGACAGGGACCAGATGGGAACATCCCACCTCACTGGAGTCAAGGCTGTAGAGTGGGCAGAGGAGAGATGTTTCAGGGAAAGAACAGCAGTGCAAATACGCAAAGCAACAGATCTGGAAGTGAGTAATGGGACAGTGCCGTCTTAGCAATGGCCTTTAGTCAGGTGTGACTGAAGGGACAAAGAATACAGGCAAGGGGTATATGTTAAGTAATGTAGTAGAAGTGAATTCAAGATTCTAGTTTGGACAAATAATCATGGAAGAAGTAAAAATGTATTGAGGAAAGCAGTAAGAGTTTTTATTTAAAAAGTACAACGACCAAAGTAAAAGAGAAGCGCAAACCATCACACTAAGAAGCAAAACCATGACAAATACCAACCAGCAAAATTTCTTTGCTATCTCTTGAATAGGAAACTATTCTGTCTCATGTGTACGTGTGTTTGTGCATATCATTTCTACATGCGGTTTGGGAGAGAAATACAATATACAATACTCACACCACTTAGCTGCCTAGAAAGCAAGGGCCATAAGGAGATGAAAAGCCACACAACTGCATATAACTTCTCAGTTCACAGGTCCTTTTGATTTTTCAAAAAAGAAAAATGAATGAAAAAGAATTTGGTGAAATGTACCTAATGCATTAAACAGCACTACATCTGTATTTTCTTGTTATTTCAGTTTTTAACAGATATTTAAAGAGGATCAGCCGTGCACAAACCAATGTAAATGTCACAGCCAGAGTAAATATGGCTAAGAGTGCCAATATCTCCCCAAGTACCACAGAGACCTGAGCATCTGCCCTGCCCTTCTCAAATCCTCGTTCCCTTGAAAACCAAGGGACCCAGGGAAATCACAGCATGGTTTCAAACAGCAATAAAATTGCATTATCCTTGGCTAAAAGAAATATGAATTATAGGTTGACAAGAAAAAGTAGATTTTTTCCCCAAAAGTACAGTTTCCACTGTATTTGTTATCCTATTCTATAAAAATTTCCAAATAAGGACTTCATAGCACAACTGTCAGAGTTCAAAAAGATGTAATCAAACCAGGTGTTGATTGCAGAAGAGGAAAGTAGAGAGGAGGAAGAGAGGCCTGCTTCATCTTTCCCTGGTGGTAGACTTTCAGAAAGAGATGCAGACATTTTCACAATTCATTACAGAACCCAATGGCGTTTACATGTCCCAACACATGCTCCCTTCAAGTGAATACATTGTGATTGTTATAATTAAGCTCCTCCCTGAAATTTTAGCATTCTCTGGAACAAACGACACCCATTGGTCTTTGCAGTCACTGCTCAGCACTGATCCAGAGCCCTTGGGCATATTGGCATAACACGAAAACTCACCCAGCAAAGGCGCATAGCCCAAGGAGCATCTAGGCAGCTCCTCTTTCCACTTGGACATCTCTTTCCAATGGGGAGAAATTAATGAGAAAATAAAGCCACCGAAGAAATAAATTTAATGGCATCTCTATGTCTTCGGTACACAATGAGCAAGAGAGTGAACATCAAATTTGTTTGACAAAAGGCACGGTGGATGGAATTATCATGGTGATGTTTTCACATACACTATACACGAGGGCCTAATTTTGCTACACTATAGAAAAATGTATAGATCTCAAGAAAAGCAAGACTACTACATCCAAAGGGAACAGGTTGATTAATTGCCCCAAGCAAAAAGAAAAAAAAGTCAGAGGGAAGCAAACGCCATCAGACTGGACCAGTTTAAGAACCGCTGCCTGAAGAATATAGGGCAGAAAATTCATTAGCATATTATGACTTGAGAGTAGACGTGAAAAATCATATTTTCAGCAGTCATCAGTTAAAAATGGTGCAGGCTAATAGTGGTATCGAAAACCAAGGCTTCAACGGAACCTAGCACCATATTTCATTTTACCAAATAAAAGCTGAATAATAATGCCCAAACTGGGTCAATGCAGAGAAAATAGTTTTAAAATGATAACAAAGCATTAAATCTCCATCTTTTCAATTAAACTGAAAATTCATGATCAAATAGCATCAACTTTTTATTATCAAAGTTACAGTCAGACAGCAATCTATAGGCACTTTAAAAGTTTTTTTATTGAAATTCCTTTTTTAAAAGTATCATCATATTTTGCGCAATGTTCAGAATTGAGAAGTTGCCCTGTTTCTCTTTTATTTCAAGGCAAGTGGTTCTCTTCCACAATTAAAGGCACCAGACAGAGCAGGATTACTGGCTACACCAGCAGATCTGTTTATCCCCTTTGAACATACAGATGTTAAATGACCATACCTCACGAGTACATGCCTGCCGCAACTCATGTTTCACTTTCCAAATACGCTGGTTTAAAACAGAGCAGCCTGCACTTTTGATAACATCTGCTACAACAAATAACAAAAAAAAGTGTGAAGTCTGATGAATGTTTAAACAGAACATTTTTTATGGATCAGCTAAATCTTTTCTGCTTTTTAATTAAAAGTAAAGAAAATGGAACTTAATTATCCTGTAAAGATTAGCTTGTGGGCATCTTCCTGTAAATTACTTCTAATTGAAAGCAAATTGTCAAGTGACATTCAAAGTACCGTCCTTTAAAACACAGCTGTTCACTGCTGATTTCACTGCAGCTCAGTGTTTTCTTGTTACAATATGGCATATTTGAATATTTTAACAATTTCACTGGTTTTGTATAGATTTCCATTTAACATATCTTAATCACATTTCTTGGTGTAACAAAAAGTTAGACTAGCATCCTAAAGTTGTTTTCAGCATCATGAACTAGCCTATCATGAGCGTTTTCTACTAAAGTCCATCTTACACTCTGCTTAAGGCAGAGCCCATCTGAACTCAGCGGTCCAGGAAATGGGTGATTGACACCGGATTGCTGTCGCAGCCCAACACTACACGATGCCTTGTGTAATAAAGCCACACCTAAGGATTTTAAAGATGTAAATGCTCAAGTAAATTAAAACCAACAGCTACAAATAGGCAGTTGCCCAAAATTTAAATAATAAAACGCACGCGCGCGCGCGCACACACACACACACACACACACACACAATCTTTCCAGTCCTTTAATATATATCTATATATTAATATAATTGAAGAACTATGCTGGAAAGTGCTCAGCAGTCAGAGCACTCTCTGCTTTTCCTGAGGACCTGGGGTCAGTTCCCAGCACCTACACAGTGGTTCACAACCATCTGTATCTCCGGCTCCAGCAGATTTGATGTCCTTTTGTGGCCTCTGTGGGCACCAGGCATGTATGTGCTGCACACGTACATCTGCGGGAAAAATACCCATACACAAAAAAGAAAACAAACCTAAAATATCCATTTTTAAATTACTGCACAATATGAAGTCAGATAAAATAAGTTCAAATTCCTGCCTTTAATGTGAACACTGATCACAAGAAAATCAACAAACGTGTATATTTGCTACTACTGATACATTTTCGATTCTACCTGTTTAGACATCTATTTTCCCTCAACGACTATTGATTGACTACTACTGCTTAGCATTGTGTCAGTGCCAAAAACAAAAAAATAAAACCCCAGGTCTAATGAAACTTACACTTTGTTTAAAAAGGAAAAGAAAAACCTAGAAAGTTTTGGATGATAGGAACCATTTGAGTTTCTGACATACATTGCTTGAGAACACCTTGCCTGTTGGGGCTGGAAAGATGGCTCAACAGTGAGGAGCACTGGCTGCTCTTCCATCGGTCCTAGATTCAATTCCCAGCACCCACATGGTTAAAAGGCCCCCCCTTAACTCCAGTTGCGGTACCTCTGATGCCTTCTTCTGGCCTCACCCAGCATTGCACACATGCACTTGGTATACAGACATACATTTAGACCAAATATCCATGCACGTAAAATAATAAAAATTAAAAACAACAGCAAAAATCTTGCCTGTATAGAGTGTTTACTTCAGTTGGTGCTTTGAGGAAATGTTGCTCAGAATATGTTGATAAGCAGTGACAGAGGAAAGGGTACTGTTCTGCACGGGGTAATCAAAGAAGGCCTCTCCAGGGAGATGACATCTAAACAAACCTGAGCAATTTTGAGAATGAGACGAAGACACGAACACACGCAGTATGAGAGAGCAATGGAGCCGGCATGGGACCGAACCAGGCCCTCTGAATGTGGGTGAAAGCTGCATGGCTTGATGTGTTTGTGGGTCCCCTGGCAGTGGGACCAGGACTTACCCTGGGTACACAAACTGGTATTTTAGACCCTATTCCCTATGGTGCAATGCCTTACTCAGCCTTGATGCAGGAGGGAGGGGCTAGGTGTAGCCCCAACATGGTATAACAGCCTGTGTTGACTACCCAAGGGTGGCCTTACTCTCTATGAGGAGGGGATGGGGTGGGATGGGAGTAGGTGGGGGAACTGGGAGAAGAGGAGGGAGCAGGAACCGTTTGGTATGTAAAAAGAAAGAGTATCTAATTGTAATAAAACATTATATATACATATATATGTATGTATATATATATATTTTTTTTTTAAAAAAAAGAAAAAAAAAAGAATTCTTCCAGAAAATGAGGAGGTTCCAGAAAAACATAACGCAGTTTTGGTAGTTTTGATTTTGGTTTCTGGTTTCTTTTTTTCCACTCTAAAAATTGGTATGAGAAAGAGCAGAGATAGGAAGGTGAATAGCAAGGACCCATGGTGCCTAAGGTTTTCTAATTTTCCTCAGAAAGTCACATGACTCAACACACAAGCCCAAAATGCACTTTTGCTTGTCTGGTAAGGAAAATATGTTCTCGAGCTATGCATTTAACTCAAACTCTTTATTTGTCTTATTTTAGCGAGTACTGCACAAATGCTATGCTCTATAATGAAATAATATATGAACTGCTCTCGGTCTAACTGACTGGCATAAATATGTACATAGCTAAATATGTAGACGAACACACAGATAAGGTTTCAATACAAACATTCTATTGTGTTTCATTCTGTAGACAGAGAAACAATCTATATGAGGGCAGAATAATTTTTTATTTTTTAGGAAGGCCCATCACCCACCTTACTTTTTTGTGCTATATGGTATGATACCTTGTATTTGTTCATTTTAATTTTGAGATTATAATATAATTACAAACTTCCCTTCCCTTTTTTCCCTCCAATCCCTCCCATACACTCCTCCCCACTCTCCTTCAATTTCATAGCCTCTTTTTGCCCTAATTATTATTGCATGCGTGCAGCTATATGCTTATACATATATATTCTTAAATATACCCTGCTCAGTACTTAGAATGCTACTTGCACATATGTTTTAAGAACTAATCATTTGTCACTTGGCAACCAATTGGTGAGCTCTTCTCTGGGGAAGAGCAATTGTTCCAGTCCCAGCTTCCTCAGTTGCCTATAGTTCTTTGTATAAAGTTGAGGCTTCGTAGGCTTTTCCCCATCTTTTTGACATGTATGTTCATGGGTGTCATCCTTGTTCAGGTCACATTTGGGCAGTTATGTTGGTGAGACTTTATGGGTATAGTTCTGATATTACTAGGAGACACAGTCTCTCAGCAAACTCCTGAGTCTCTAGTTCCTGTAATCTTTCCACACTCTCTTGCTCAACATTTCCTAGCTTTAAGTGTAGGAGTATTTTGGAGATGTATTCATTGGGACTGGGATCCACAACTGCATTTTGATGAGCTGTGGTTTCTATAGTGGTCTCCATCTCCCATCTCAAAGAGAGAACAACCTCTTCAACATTGTTTGAAGCTTGCTATTCATGGCAAGATTCATGGAGACTGAGCCAGGCATATCAACACGTGTCTTTAATCTCAGCACTCAGAGGCAATGGCAGATAGATATCTGTGAGTTTGAAGCCAGGCTGATCTACATATCCAGTTCCGGGACAGCCAGAGCTACATAATGGAGAGACCCTGTCTCAAAAAAAAAAAATTCTTGGAGCCTCTCTAAGAAAAGATAGCCTCAACGCACAACTTGAAGTCTAACTCTTGCCTGTCTACTTGGGTAATATGCTTGAGCATATCCAGTTGATAAACAGTAAAAGTAAAAGAAACACAGCAAAAAGAAAACCTTGTAAATTTTACCTCACTCTAAAAGAAGTGAAAAAGTGAAACACATAAATAGGTATTGCCTGGACTTGGTTTTTAGCTCCAGTCACACATTTCCCTAGTGATGAAATTATATTGGATCCTGTGTTGCCAAAGTCATAAATACCATTAATTATCTCTTTTAATGTACAGAAGGGGCTCTGATAATAATGGAAACTGTGATTTAGAATGTCACTATCTAGGAAATGCATACTTTAATGCACATGATAAAAGAAAGCAAAATTTCATAAGATATTTACAAACTGTCAAATGAATTTTCTATTACAGGTACAAAATTAAATGTTGATACTCACTAAGTAACACTGAACCCAAACAGCAATACACAAAGTCAATACAGCACTACTGTATATTTGAAGTTTATTCTGAAGCTTGGTGCACAAAGTTTAGGACATGAAGTACTACTTAGATGTGATAAAATATTGTGTAAATCATTTTTCTCACTTTATAATGCAAACATATGCACGGCTTGGCAAACCATTACTTCCTGAGACCCAGCCCTCAGGTTTCTGATAAGTGTGTGTGTGTGTGTGTGTGTGTGTGTGTGTGTGTGTGTGTGTGTTTCTAAGAATGGAATTTAAGAACCTGGTATTCTACCACTGTGCTACATCCTTACACCAACACTGTGAATCTTTTATTCTGCAATTTTAGTTTAGGAATCTTCATTTCTAAAATGTTCCCAAGGGATGCTGATGCTACTGTGAATCAGGAAAATGACAATACTATTAGTTTAAAAATTATCCACTAATGAAATATTACAATTAGCCTTTAACATAAAATGAAACATTTTTATCCAAAGGAGGAATTGGCCCCATATCTTTTCATTATCAGAGTTTTGAATATATGTGATAAAAAAGAAAAAATATTTTGTTCAGAAGGGAAAAGATTCAATTCTATGAAACACCCGAGACCTCATTATTCACATTTTCAATGTTCTGTATAAGCCAATTTGAATCAATAAAATGGACACAATATCCTGACAGTTCTGATCCACTAAAAGGATTCCAGGAGAAGAGCTTTCAAGTACCCAGTTGAATTTGTCCTAAATACCATAATAAATGCAGACATATATTTCACTCACTGGAAATGCTACCAAATATAACAATCTCAACATTAAGATAAACATGATTCTACATTGATCCTCTAAAACTCAAAAAAAAATTGTACTGAAATTTGACTGAAAATACTAGTCAAGGTAATCATTTCTTCCTCTGCTCAGTATTCATAAGAAATTAGAGTTGTTGGCCATGTTTTCTCTCTCTCACCCCACCCCCCGAGAAAGCTGTTCTTTCCTTGCTTCCTATGAATAATCTTCCATTTTGTCTAACTTTCAACCCAAGAATCAAGTCAATACCTAGCCTTTTTACTTTATCCTGAAGTACTCACTCTCTTCAATTATACAGCAATTTCTTGTATGACTTTTTTTTCAGTGCTCAACTACTGAATAAAAAAATAAAAAGAAAACCTTAGAATGGACTATACAGTTTATTTCTGACCCCAGAGCTCCTGAAGTAAAATTTCAATGTAACTACTAGGTCCTTCTTCATTTCTAGATCCAACCATGGTGCAGGAAGTGATCATTATCCAGCAGAAATGTTTCAGCACACCCCAGAGATTATTGTTTGGCCATCTCACCTCTGTTCATATCTTACACCCTAGTCTCTCACTATTGCATTTTGACAGCCCAAACCTTGCTCTTCTAAGCTTCATAGCCTCTCCCCATCAATCTGTCTAAGGCAACTGTATCTTTCACCTTTTTACTTTAAGCTACCTTTCTTAATGTTTCTGTATTATTCTCCCATTTCAAAGCTCAAAAATGAAGCTGCTGGTATGATACCCTGTTCTGCATAATGCTCTCCCATGTTAAAGAGCCAACCTTGACTCCCATAGTCATGTAGCCCTCATCCCTGATACAAATATTTTTATGAAGGAGGAAAAAGAACATTTGATGCTGGAACTGATAAGTTCAAGAATTTCAAAGGAGAAGGAATTCTAAAAGTCTAATGTCAAATCTGTATTTTGTTTCTTCATCTTCTTCTCTACCTTCATATCAAAGAGTGTAAAAAAGCCTTTTGTCCATTAATATTCCCATTTAAATGGTATCCTTCAAGAATTAAATGATGGCATGCCACAATTTAGTCATTGGACTGTAGGTTACAAAATCGGATCCTAACCAAATGCCTTATACTAGATTCTTGAAATAAATGGCAACAAATCAGATGAGGACCTACAGAGTGTAAATGAAAAAATTAAGAAAATCATGTGTAAATTTGGAAATATTTATTTTTATAAGTAGAGAAAATGATGTGAAAACACACACACACACACACACACACACACACACACACACACACAAGTATATATAACCAGTGTGCACTTTAGTATCTATGTTTAGTGTCTGTAGCATCGATACATAACAGATAAGGGCTTCTGTATCTTCTATGTTTCCAACATTATAGCTATAAAATGTATGTAACAAGCTTTTCAATGGAGGATGATGAAAATGCATTTAACTATCCTGCATTCATTATGTTCTTTTAAAAAATGAACATAAACTATTATTGAGAATTTCAGAAGAGGTTGTAACAAACAGTGTTTCTGGATAAACATCAGTTAAGTTCAATTAATCAAAACTCTTTGTGGCGCATCCCACGTTCTACCTTGAATTGAGAAGGATACCAAGGAGCAGCAGGAGCAGCTGGATTTTGTTGCCACTTTCTTTGTCACAGGGTTCGTATGTAATTACAGACCACATTTCTTAGGGCTCTCAGAACTGCATGGGACTTGAGGAGCTGAAATCCTGATCATTCCCTTGAAAAGGAATGTCTTCCAGCTATTTTTCTTTCTTACAATATTGCATTTTTATATGGATCTAACTATGAGTAAATAAAAGCCACAATACCACAATGACTGACTTACTCTCATTTCCTATTTCTGGCATTAAATAATCAGTTCCCATTAATGCAGTCAAAGACTTTGCATGTCTACCAAACAATAGTCGAATGTATATTTGGGCAATTTCAACCCAAGCTCCGGGAGCTCATTCATCATCTTTTTCCGTTACCCTATAACAGTTCTTTGGAACTGAGAAAGAAGATAAATGGATCCCTGAGAAACAAATATTTACAAACCTTTTGAAAATGCTTTTTAAATAGGAAATACTCCATTATCTATGCTGATCACAGGAGAACTCACAACCCAAGGTCGAGTAGTGTGTACTGTTCAATCTCATAATCATTCAGAAGTAAAATCAAATAATTTGGAATTTCAAACTTATACATGAAATTCCAAACCCTAGTTATGTTTTTGCCTACTACAAAGGGAGGCGCTAACTTGCAGTTTTCAAATGAATTATCTAATATGTGAATTTCCTACTGATGTCTCTATTAGTTTATACTATTGTTGCTTCCACGCCTGAAAGACACTGTCCTTGAAAAAGCTGGAAGACAAATGCACAAACATCAATGATCCTTGGCTTCACCAACACAGCACACATTAATTGACAATATACTGCTCTTCACTATAATAAGAAATACTTCTCCTAAATGCAAAATAAATGTTTGGAAAAACTAAGTAAAATAAACAATAGCCTGTAGTTTTCACTTTGACACTATAGAAAAAAGGTCACAGACAGATAAATAATTAAACAAACAGCAGTTTGATCATAGGTAGCAATAATGAAAATCTGATTTCTGTCATATGATGAAACACTGGAGAAGTTAAAGTCTCTTTACTTAATTCCTAAGAAGAGTAATTCAGATCCCCAAATCATAACTTTTGGCTTATCATGTAAATGTTTTCATTAAAGAAAACAATACATGACAATGTAAAACATGGAGCATTCAACATTATATTAATATAAATAATACACCCTTAATACTACCTTTGCAATTTGTTAACTATTTTCTTGGCTTTTACTATATAATCACTCATCTGTCCAACAGAGTATTATGTGACTTGGGACGATCATCAAAATCTAACAAATTGCATAAAAAAGAGAGGCTGCAATTTGATTCTTCATCACTTGATCCTGTACCTATATTTTAAATATCATGCACTCAAACGAACAACCTATCAATGTCCTCATCATTACAGAAGATCGTCATTGTTGCATTAAGACAATTTATTGGCATAGCCTAGGACTTACACATCATCTTTAGGACGTTGTCCTTTTATCATTTTTGTTTGCTTTGTTGTTATCCTTAGTATGGGAAAATATATAAAGACTGCAATAGCTTTCTTCAAAAAGTGAATGATAAAGACAAGCTACTAATTTGAAATTTAAGACTGGAGAGGATGTAAAACCAAAACAGTAAGAAAACATAACGGAATGGAAATTGCTCAAACTACCTGTGTGATAGGACAGTGCCCTCTGACACATGCCATGTCTCTGAATGAAGCGGGAGTGAATCACATGACACTTTGGGGGCTGTGTGGGTCACTGTTCATTCAGGATGCCTCTCTCCCTCCTGTACCTGCTACATACTAATAAGTGTTATAACCTTTACTCATCGTATTTGAAACATAACCTCATGATGACAAGAGAAACAGAATACACTGAACTGGAGCCCTGAGTGTGTTTTTACACAGTTTGTATTGAATATGAATTTTTTTCTATTAAGTTTTTGGACCTATCTTATTAACTTCACATAATTAAAGTAAGGTAATACGAGGCTACACCAACACTCGAGTAAATTTCATAAGTCATGAAAAGGTAAAGCTTTTGTTGACCCCAATGCCTGGGAATTCTATGTTCCATATAGGCTATTAATTCATAAAGGTATAGTATATATTTTAAATTAAAAAGAATAGTTACATTTAGATAAAATATGTACTATAAAATATATAGAAATATTTTGTGAAAATTCTTCTATCTGATACTGAAGGATTTTTCAAGAGAGTCAAGAATATGTAACATGACACAGCTTGCCCATCAAAAGCCCCATATTTATTGCTTCTGTGGCTCTTCAAGAGAAACTCCATGCTATGCGTCTGTGACAAATCACTCTGCACCCCTCTATATACATCTAGTTTCTTCAGACTGAAAGGCCTGTGAGGGCACGACCGATGGGGCACATGATGGACTAGCACTGGTTTTTACTCACCATACTTTTGAGGAAGTACTGTCTTCCACCTGCATAACTCCTTCTTATTCATTATTAGATCCTCCTCTTTAGCAACATTTGCTCCATGGATGGAGGAAATAGAGAAATATTTACACCATAAAATGGAGGAACAAAAACTGAATCTTCCAAACCAACTACAAATCCTGGCTCTGTCCATTGTATTGTAAACCAAAACGATGTTTCAAAACTGGGGTGAACTCTCTCTGTCTTACATTAAGAATGGATTATACTGATTAATATTGTAAGGAAAAGCTATGAAGTATGAAGCAGCTGACAGGATCCCCAGCACTTGGAGGGTTCACAACAAGTTTTCTTGTTTTCTAGAGGCACTATGAACCATTTGAATATATTTATTTATCTTAAGTGCCTATTACCGATATCTACACATATACCAACTGAAGAAAACAAATACTTGCTGTTTTCTTCTTTGATTAATTTGAAACACATGTGCAAGGGAATACTTCAAGAATTAAATTTATCCATTTACATACTAGAAAAATCTAGGTCATAAAAATACTACCTGTCTACTTTTTTATTGTGAGTTCAGTAGGAATAATCTACTTTTAATTTTTTTAATTTTGGACACGAGATATGTGCACAGCACATATTTGTTGAAAAGGTTAAATATTAAAGGGGCTAGATACGTAGCTCAATGGTAGAGTACTTACCTAGCCTACTCAAGTTCCTGGTTTCGATCCCCAGTGCCACAAAATAAATAAATAAATTGGAGAAAAAAGAATAGTTGGAAATATATATGTTATTGCAATAACTACATTTAATAGATCTTATATTCCATAAAGTGACATATTCACCCTTGGATAGTTAGAAACATATGTACATGTTTCAAAACACAAAGCATTCTGGATGGTAGCAACATGGCTATGGGGTTTTTGAACTGCCAACTCCTCTATTACATGAAGCTTAATTATAGAAACCCAAAGAAGGGAAGCAGACTAGATCTTTTATTCTCTTCCATGCCACCTGTGCTTGGACAAGCTGGGCAGCACTTTTCCCCCTGGACCCAATCTACTTAGTAAAGAGATGTGAACACATCAACTCTTAGCTTGTCTAGCACTTGGAGCATCAGCTTCCCTGGGTGGAGGAGATAGTGCTACTGTGTACGAAAAGCAGTTATGGCACACGTTCCAGATGCGCTGTGTGAGAAGTCACAGACAGTTAAAAAAAAAAAAAAGCCAGTATGTTAGCGAAGTCAGCACACAGAATCATGGCACAAGTATGTGCAGTGTTTGAAGATTACCTGTCCATCTGACCTATGTATCTGCAAATCTGAATAACCCAACTAACATAACTATAGAGATGACAAGTATGTCCTTTCCAAAGAGTGAAACAATCATGTGCTGACAAAAATATGCAGAGAATCAAAATGTTTGTAAGACGCGGGGGGGGGGGGGGAGTCTTGGTTATATGAAAGACTATTTGGTAAGGTATCATTAATGATTAATAACAGAAGAATTATTTTAGAGCCTCAAAATTTGTCAGCAACATTAACTGAGTTTCATGTTATAGTGAGCTTAGTTATGACACTAAAGTGAATTTATTACTAAAACATAAAAACATTACCATATATATAGTTTCCTAATCAGTAAGATGTACATAATAACATGACATTTTATATTTACCATGAGAATAATATCAACAGTACATATTAGGTTATACCACAGTACAATGATCTTATCTCTAAGGGACCATCGTTAGCATTGATCTAATTTCCTTTTTGTTGTTTAAAGTAATCATGTCTTTTAAATTCCAAAATATTCCCATACACATAAAGTTGTAAAATACGATATTTTCTACATTGGAATTATTTCTTCCAGTAGATAGCCAAGCCTGTGATGATGTCCCTCAAATTATCTCTTTGTATTGTACAAAAGTGTATATGTTTTTATAAAGGACAATAATTCCTCCAGTCTATCTCTCTCTAGCTCCATCTCTCTGTGGTATACTGGATCACACTATATAAATTTATGATGTACAAATGATGCTCAATAAAACAGATCCTAGGTAATATGAATCGAACTTAATACAATTTGAAATCCTCTTTTAAGAAGAGAATACATAGTTACAAGGTATGTGTGGAAGTGTATTTTATACTTAAAGAAATTTTGTTTAACTTGAAATATTAAGATTGTGACAATTATATTCATATACCCTACCAAGGTCCAAACATGCCTGCGGCCATTAAGAAGTACAGTAGGATAGTCTTAAGAGGACCTAGCATATTTCTTCAACTGTGATTGAAAACTTACAACTTTGCATGTGTTAGACAATGTGAGGCAGTTAAGCATATTGCTTCAACCCTTCTAGAAGCATTAGAAGGAGCCCAGTTTAGTGAGAGAGAGCCTCCACAGATGAGCATTGCACAGCTTCCAGGAAAGTTATTGCTGAAAATAACAATGAAGAGGAGCGTTGATAGGTACCAGGTAAATTCTAGAATATAACAGAAAACATTCTGGACCTATCTACACTAAGAAATCATCCAGAAAACTATACCTGTTTTATCTCTACCTCTTCCCCTCCCTTTCCAGACAGTTTTCCAAGGCCTATTGGTGCTTGCATAGTTCCCACAGCAGGTAATATTCTATTCTTCTGTGGAGGGTGTTTTTCCAATTTGAGCAGGAAAGAACTTCCATTGGTGCTGAGTTCAAATTTATACTCAGTGGGTACAATGCAGATCCAGAACACTCTTTAAGATTCTTTGGGCCTCCAAAGAAGAAAACTAATTTCTTTTCTCCCTGATATCATCTAATGTACAAGTAGTTTTCTCATAAGAAACCCAGAGTTTTCTTTTTCTTTTAATGGATATTCCCAATTCCTCTTACTCCTGCCTGAGTGTTAGCCTGCCTGTGTGTTAGCCTGCCTGTTTCCTTCAGACATATTGTGTATTGAATATAATACTCAAGGTGTGATTGGCTGTAACTACTGCAGACTCATATCCAATTGTAACTTCCAAAGAAGACTCCCAGTCTATAGAAACTCTTCTAACATTTGCTGTAGTTGTTTATAAGGTCCACACTGCCCCATCCTGTGTGTATTTATTTAGTTGGAATTATAAAGCAAAAACTGCAACATTAAATACTTACATAGAATCATATGTTTGAATATGTGATTCCAGTTAGTAGAATTGTTTGGGAAGGGTTAGGAGGGGTGACTTTATTGGAGGAAGCAGCTTTGAAGTTTCAAAACCTGAAGCCATTCCTAGGGCCTCTTGCTGGAGTGGGAGGGGAGATAGGAGTTCTCAGCTGTTCCCTGCTGCCATGCCCTTGCTCTGCAATAATGAACTCCTACTCTCTAAAACTCTAACTCCAATTAAATACTGTCTTTTATAAGTTGCCTTGACTGTGGTGTTTTATCACAGCATTAGAAAAGTAACTAAGAAAGAAGTTGGTAACAGAGAACAGACTATTGCTCTGACAGACCTGACCATGTGTGTTTTGATTTTTTTTTTAAGAATGTGCAACAGTTTGGTACTTTGGACTAAGAAAGTGGTTGAATACTATCAGCAGATCATAATGTATAATGGACCATCCTAGTAGGAGCTTGAAAGATAGTAGTGCTGAGTGCAATGCAGGTTGATCTCAAGAGGTTTCAGAGAGGAGCAATATTAGCAGTTGTGACATTTTGTCAAAGAATGTGGCTTTCCTAACTTTTCTAAGAATTTTCCTGAAGTTGAAAATTAATGGACTATTTTTTGTTGTTGTTTTTCAAGACAGAGTTTCTCTGTGCAGTTTTGGTACCTGTCCTGAATCTTGCTCTGTAGACCAGGCTGGCCTCAAACTCACAAAGATCTACCTGGCTCTGCCTCCCGAGTGCTGGGATTAAAGGCGTGCACCACCACCACCCAGCTTGGACTATTTTCTTTAATGGAGAAGATTCCAAGAAAGCCTAATGTTTACTCTGTAGCATGATTATTAATGATCACTCTTATGCAGGCCTACAATGAAAAAAGGACATTTGGTGCAGAAAGAAATACAAAATGTATAGTTTGAAAAGAAAACAGAGAAGCAGGGAATTTAATGTTGGAGTCAAGACTTGTGCTGAAAGATATTAGAAAATTAAGGAGAGGCTTGCTTCAGTTGGAATGAAAGGAGGGGGACTCTCAGGGTAAGACAGAACCTAGATAAGTTTCCAACTTGTAAAAAGAAAACGTTGAAGGAATTCTCTGATCCTAAACAACAAACAAAAGCCCTGCAAATGTGATTCAGGGGTCCAGGCTCCATTCTATGTAGGAAGTAGAAGTTGGCAGTGTTGTTCACATGATTCTGGCTCTAGAGTCATGAAGGGTACATGAGGAAAGGGGCTGTGAAATCTTGAAAAGAGCCACTGAGGCCAGGCATATTACAGGGCAGTCCCTACATAGAGATTCTAAGAGGCCACTGCATGAAGCTGTAAAAGTGAAGCCTAGATTACATTGGAGCCCCCCAAGATGTTAGAGGTGCCAGAGCCACGGAATAGCTGCCAGGGAAAGATGCACACAGGGAGTGGAACCTGCCCAACAGAGAGAAGTGTGTTTTACACAACAAAGCCATAAAAGAAAAGTCATCTAAACTTTTTGACACCAGACACAGAGCTATAACATTTGCTAGGTTTCCACCTTGCTTTAGTTCAGTATTTTCTCATTATGCCCCTATTCATCTTGTTTGGAACGGTAGTATATATTCTATGCCATTGCCTGTTGGAAGCATATGATATGGCTTTTGATTTTACAGGAGATTACAGTTAAGAGACTGCCCTGAATCTCAGAAGAGACTCTGGACTTTGGACTTTTAAAGTGTTGAGAAAGAGAGACGATGGGGACTTTGAAGTTGGACTAAATGCATTTTGCATTATTTTATAACCATGAGCCTATGGAAGTCTCCCATAGGCTCATATGTTTGAATAATTGGTCCTCAGTTTGTGAAACTATTTTAGAAGGAACAGGAGGATAGACAGTGGACAAAATTTACTAAAACATTCTCAGAGATATGCTAGTTCACATCACCTGTTTTAACCAGAAAAATAAACAATAGTTTAAACAAGTAAGTATGAAGCTTGATGTTTCTCTTTCTTTT
>CABHPQ010171012.1:19687-42888 GCA_902168405.1 Peromyscus aztecus
GAGTTAGTTAGTTAGTTAGTGTTTGTTTAGGAGGATTTTTTAGGGGCTAGCAAGTAGTCATTGGTCTCAAACAAATATAACTTATAAAACCTGCTCTCCTCTTTGTGGTCCTTCAGTCTTTTCTCTACAGCTCGTTTGTTTAGTTTGTGTTCCTTGAGTCAACACATAAAGCAAATGATAGTGATGTCTGAGAGCATAATGTGGAGGTATCTCATTAGTGTTAAGTGATAGTGCATACTATTTAAAGAGAATTAAAGTGAATTTAATGCATTTCCAATCCTCAATTTTCAGTTCTACAACCAGCACTCCAATACTAGTGAGGACGGTCAATAATTATATTTCCCAACTTTCCACTTAATGTTATACTATTCACTAAAAGAAAAGAAAATAGATGTGTATGTATACATATATAAATATATTAGACCATATAACTCTATTATGTGTATGATAACATTGTATTACAAAATATGATAATATTAACATTACTGAAACATATATAGCCACATTATTATATTACAATAACAATAACTATTTTATTGATAATATTGCTTCAATAATACAATAACAATAATACTATATGTAGCATAATATAATAATGCTTTATTTTGTAATAGAAATTATCTACCACAAAATGGACAAGTTAATATAGCTATCATGATTATATTGGTTAAAAATATTCATGTAGTTATCATATAAATATTTATGAGGGTGTTATATGCATAAATAACATCTGAATGATCAAACAACTCAACTGGTTTTCTTAGAACTACAATCACTTTGAAAGGAACTCTCTTCTTTTCTAGAATAGAAACTCTATGAGGGTGTGTTTTGTACCCATCTTAGTAACTACATAATACCTAAACCCAACACCATCTCTGACACCTGGTCATAAAGTTTATCACCAAAGTCCAATGGTCCTCAACATTCCTTCCCAGCCTCTGAATCACCCATAAGGTAACATTCTTCATCTTGAATTTTGTAGAATTGTATGGATCAGGCTTTCTGGGGCAAAGTGGCCACTCACCACTAACAGTGTTTCCCATCAGTTTTTAAGGAAATTCACTAATAGTCACTTTCTAGTTCCTCACCAAAAGCAGCAAGCTTGAGAAACTTCTCTAAGTCTCCGCAGACTATGATGTTGGAGGACGACTGGATGAGGACCAGTATAGTTACTCCCTGTCACATTAACCCATGTGATTTCCTGGGCAGCATCACATGACGCTCACTTGGCTCCTGCTTCCAGGGTCTGCGATCCACAGTGAGAACGTTAAGTTCCATCAGCACAGAGATGGCACCTTTCTTGCACAGCTTTTGCCTCTGCTTTTGATAGTGAAGGTCAGATCCAGAGGAAGGCCACAATATGCATGTTAATTGAATGAATTAAAATGTAGTCAATAAAGTATTAATTAGAAGTTCTCATTCTTATTAAGACACATCCATATGTGTCCAAAAATTATAACAATATTAGTTGGACTTCTTGGTCTTGGAGTAAGCCATATTCTCTGAGTTAAAGAATGTTAAAAAACCCTCTAAATCAGCAAGGCTCAAATGAGCCCATAGAGACTGAATCAGCATTCACATTGCTTGCATTATGGTCCTCTGTGTCTATATTACGGCTTCCAGTATGGTGTTTTTATGAGATTCCAGGGTGTGTGAACAACTGGGTCTTTGATTCCTGTGCCTTCTCTTGGTATCTTTTCCTTCTGTTTGTTTTGTCCAACTCCAATGTGATAGTTTTTGTTTTATTATATTATATTTTATTTTGTTATGATTTACTATTTTGAAAACAGGTGTTACAATTCTAAAGTCAAGGAATATATTTTTGGCTTTATCTTCTTAAAATTAGAGATTTGTGTAGTTTGCCAGGACTATAAATGTTATTCAACTGTGTGATTAAACCTAACTCCATTTTTCTAAGAAAAGTATTTTGCACTAAGAGTGGGAGGGGTTGACAGAGGGTAATGGAAGATGAAAACAAGCAAAATACATTATGTGTATTATAAAGTTGTCATAATAAAAATATGTATTCTGCACAGAGTCTGGCACATAAGATATCAATGATAATTATTTCCTTTTTCCCTAGATTTAAATTTGCTAAAAATAAAGAATCATACATTTATATGAGCTTGGAATAAATAAACAAAAAACTCTGAATTGTAAATTCCCCAATAGATCTTGATGTAATGCCATGGTTCTATAAGATCTGCTTTGTGTGATCCTTCCTCATAGCCTGAAAGTTGCACTGAAGAAAACTGGGAAGTTTCATAGAAGTTCACTCCTTTAAACTTCTAAGTAAGTTTTTACATGGGAAGACCATTATTTTTAAAATATGAACAGAAAGGGATGGGACACAAAGGACAGAGGTGTCATGAAAATGAAGGAGAGACTGAGTCTACTGCCGCTGAGCAGGTTTACATGCTGTAGATTTTGTTTTAGCCCACACCGTGGAGTCCATGTCTGATCTAACTACTAGCATGGGTTTGGGGCGTCTGTTTGCAGATGTAGTTGAATTATCAATCCGAACAGACACACAATCCGGGTCCAATGTCACTTCTCCTCATTATGTTAATAGTTAATACATGCAAATGAAAACACTCTAGCAATTTGATTTCTTTGAAGATAGTTTGCATATTGTCTTAGCCATAATGACTGTACACTTCTCTCAGCTTCCATTTATGCAAGGGGAGTGTAGTTCATTTTTATCAGCTCAAGTTCATGTTGGCTGCTATTGGAATGTATGTGCATGTTTCTTTTTTACCTTTAGCCTAATTACCATTCAGGTACCATAAGCAGATTTTTCATGCTATTGGTGTTTTTCTTAATTAAGAAACAAATGAATTCTCCCTAGCCAAAAAAAAAAAAAAAAAAAAAAAAAGAAAGAAAGATGGAACAACAGAATAAGATGCCAGGGGCTGATGTTCTGTTTCTTAATTGAAGCAATTCTATTGTTTGTTGTCAGCGGTGAGGAGCAGAAGTGTCACAAGTGCAAATGTTAATAGTACAAAAATAACACAAAACTACCTCTAAAAAATAAAGGATACAAAAATATTCCAAGAGCTCAGGAAAAACAGACTTTCATCCATGTATTAATTCTGACAGAAACAAAGTACCTTCATTTGCAAATCCCCCACCCACACTGAGAGAACTCTTCTTTTGCTACCCTTCCTGAAATGTCAAGGTTCTCCCCATGTAGTCATCGTCCCCCACTGTAACCTTAAAACAAGATGCGCGTGACTTTGGAGAGAATGCTTCCATTTCTCTAGGGTGAGGGAGACACCAAGGAAACAAGGATCTCAGAGGACTTTGAGACTTCACTCAACTGCGACACTAATACCAGTGACATTTACCTGGACCACTGAGTAGCATAAATGCAGCGTATTTTTGTCTTCAATCAAAGTTGTGGACAGACACCCATTGATTCGGAACTTTGCTCTTCTTTCAGCCTACATGAAACATCATGTGACGTGATTTGGGTTTTTTAAATGAAAGTAACATTCATGTACTTTAAATAAATACAAACGTAACCACCATATAGCTCGATACGTTTTGGTAACAAGTAAGTAACATTATAAAATGTGGAGCCTCTGTATAAATAGGCTCCTATGTGGAGAGAAAGGGTCCTAACAAACTTGCTTGTCATAAATATCAGTATGCACAGTGATAAATAAGGATGCTTTATTTTTTAAATTTTACTTTTGTTCTTCTGAGATTATAATTGCATCATCTTTCCTTTACTCCCTCTAAACCCTCCCATTTACACCTCCTTGTTCTCTTCTGAAGGTATGGCTTATTTTTTTATTGATTGTGTGCAACAACAACAGGAGTCTTCAATCTGATTGTTGTTTTCATTTCACCACTTAAATAAATAAAAAACAGTGTGTATGTTGACAAGAGTAAGTTTTTCACATCAGTGTCCTTGGTGGGGTATTATCAGAGAATTGTCTTGGTCCACCAAATAAGGTCACTCACACATACATAGAGTATGGTGCCATATGTTGAATTGTTTTTGATCATATAACCTTTGAAATAGGCCCAGGGACAATCTATTTCATTATCTCATTTGAATTTCCATCACATTGAGATGGTTAGAAAAGAAAGGAAAGGGCCAGAATTTTAAGTGGTGAGATTTACAGACAAGTTCTATAACATATGTAAATATAGGTTACAACAAATAGAACATTCCTTGAGTGTTCCTAGAAACCCAAGAAACTGTAGTACTTTTTCAAATTCTTCAAAAGACTAAAGATGGTCATTATCAATCTTAAGCCAGTAGCAAAACGTTGAGAAACCAGTCTTCCCTTGTCCTGCAGCTGTGTGAAGCTGCTGCTGTCCCTCCCCACCCCCAGGCTTCGACTTGCTAACATAGTGTCCCTGCCAAATTCTTGGCACTGGAAGTGAGGGGGAAGAGGCCATACCATAATGTGTTGATAATGAGGAGATAGAAATAGCAAACCAGCTGTATTGTCCTAATAAAGTATGTCTGGGATTTAGAGACACAACAACTATGTGTTCAGGTCATCCAAATGCATTTCAACCAACTGGTCCCTTTGATGACCTTTTCAGATATCACTAAAATACATTCTGTATATTAAGTCCAGAACTGACTACAAAGGCAAAACAATGAAAATCTCACCACTAACTTTCCCTGTAACGATTACTACACACAAGGCACCTTCGGAGTACTTGTGTTAAAACCCATAATCTGTTATTTAATAAACAATAAATTAAACAGTGTGATCTGCAACAGATTTCATACGTTTTACAAACACTGCTTTACAGCTATATGCTTTGCAGCAGTATATATTCATTTTGCTGTCAATTTGTTTTATGCAGAATTCCTCATTGAAGTTCAAAATATTTTCCTCTTTGTCAGTAAATTGTTTATTATTCTTAGAAATGTGTTAAGGTTGTCTGGGAAAAATCATTCAAATGTTCTCTTGGCAAGAACTGTATAATAAAATTTACTGCAACAAGAAAACATTTCAAAAACACTCTTTGTTTACTAAAATGGGCAAACTGGAGAATTTTAACATTATATTTCAGATACCTGGGATATTTGCCACCATAGGAAAACAATCTCTTTCCATGGAGTCAACTTTAAAAAATGTCAATAATATACAAAAGTTTTATTCATGATTTCTGACACTGTTCTAAACCCTTTGCATATGATAATCTATTTAATACTCTCAACTCTACTGCATAGATTCCTCTAATCATCCTTGCTATACAAATGTGGAAACCTAAGTCATCGAGTAAATCACTTTCTTGAGTGTAAGCAGGAAGCAGATGGGGTTTGAATTCCAATACAGGGCTGTGGAGTTCAGAAACTGATAGCATACCGCTTGCATAGGGCATGATTTTATAAGTCAATCCTCTTCAAAATGAAAACATTCATAACATGACTTTGAGGAGGACCCCAGGAAATACTGTCTCCTAGACAACTACTTTGTGTTTGAGGGCCTAAAGATTAATACATAAGTTGACTGGGACCCTCATTTTCAAGTAGACCATTTGAAAAGTCATTTTTCAGAATCATCAAAGCTCAGGACTAACAAAATTCCATGAGTGGCTAAGGAGAAGTAGCATATCATTGGATTCTTGCCATCCTTCTGACAATGGATTCTAGTAACAATAATAACTATGAGGACTACTCAACCCAGATATTTACTGCAATTATCTGGGCTTTGCCATTTTAACCAGATCATCTTCAATAATATAACCTGTAAGGGCTATCAGTGTGTCTGTATGAGTTTATTTTTAGTACTAACCGCTAACTTTATCATCAAGAAAACCACTTGAAGCTTTTAACAGTTGATGGCTGGTACATCAGCAGGACACACAGGAGCCAAAATTCTTGATAGCAGACATATCTCAAGCGATCAACTCCTTTCTCTCCAAATTGTACCCTATGTGCACCTAAAGTCAGCACGAAGTGTCACTGCTGCTTGGAAATAAGTACTTATTTCCACCGATGTATGTTCAACCTGTGGCTCTCAGGTCATGTGCTTCCCAGAATAGCTATGAATGGAGCCAACACAAAATGTAAACAGATTTAAAACATTTGGTGAGTTTTCTGTGTGCTTTATTCGTAACTCGATTGCATAGTTTCCAAGCATGAAATTGCTAGATGACAATATTGTGTCGCAACAACAAAAGGCTAGATCAGGCACCTTGATAGGCTCTTACAAAGTTACACACAAAAGTATAATAAAATCTACAATGCTATAGGGATTATTCAGAGTCCATTGGAATGAACTGAAAACAAAACAAAAAAATGACTCTTCTGGTTATTTGTGTTAACAAAATAAAATTTCCAAAATGCTATAGGTCCTTAACACATGACAGACTCAGCAAGAGCATTAGCTTGTCCAGGTTCTAGGTTCCTTCAATTGAGAGAAACAAGTACTTTGAAATTTTCTCCCAATTCCATGTTGTTACTTCTATCCTGTGTCATCTCTTAAAATTATTTGACAAAACACCATATTTAAATCTCTTTGCCCTCAGTCATAATTATCAGGGGATTCTGATGGGGGCACTTGTGAATTTTCACCTTCCCATTTTCCTCGGGACATCACCCTATGGTGCCATCACCCTATGGTGCCATTGAGGCCCTGGGCTGGAACTTTCACCCAAGCCATGCCCTGCCTCATTTCTGGCTTCTGCTGCCATGACTTCCCACAAGGACTCATGTGATGGCTTGGAAGATGTTCAAGGATACAAAATCCATTCTAAGGTGCAAATTTAAAATAATCTTTTAAAAAAGAGCATCATAGTTAGAATGTTTGGCCCAGAACCAATTTTAAACTATGTCTGCTTATAATCATTTGGATAAAAATGAAAAGCATCATAAAACCACTTGGCAGGAAAACATTAGATTTGGGTGAAAGAATAATGCTTTGTGGCAAAGCAGAACAAATTTTCCGAAGTCAGTAAAACAATGTCATAGAAATGAACTTCTCTTTGTGAAATATGGCCTCGAATACTACATGGGATTTTTAAGAATAGATCTTTTATCTAAAACCTAACGATCATATACTATTAATCTGAGGTTAATTACATAACCATGACCTATGCTGAGAGTAGAGAAATGCTATACATTTAAAGGGAATGTATTTCAAATCTTTTTCACTGTGTTATTTCCTTTTCTAAAGTAAAAGAGAATTTAATCTCCACTGAGTGCCCATTTTTGGTATAGTCACATAGAAGCTTAATAAGGACAGGACTAAAATTATCATTATAGCTGTTTCCTCCTCCCTGTGTTAATATCTGAATTAGATCGAGCTTAAATCAATTCATTCTTCTCTTTCTTTACATCTCTGGACAGCATTTCTATCCTCTCAATGCCACAGCCAAGGAGTCATTTAAAACTAAGTTGTTCTGGCAATAGATGCCTATTTCCTTCCCCAAGACCCTGCTGCCAATAATAGGACTTAATAGCTGCACAACTAATGGCATGGAAATAAATGCACATACTTTCTAATATGTGCCTCTTACCTTTCTGGTTGGTATTAATCTGTAACTGTGTAAAACTATAATAAATTTTAAGACTAAGTATTAATAACATGCAGTGGAAAAGAAAACTAAATGCTCTTTCATATTCACTCTGATTTTTAGAGATAAACATTAATAATTTATGGCACATTTTTTTACAGAAACATTTCATGAAAAAATAAACATGTATAAGCCTATCTATGCAAGCTTTATTTTTTTCAGTACAAAGATTTTATTTTTAATTTATGTATCTTTGAAAGATTCCATATCTTCATAGTCACAACTCTCTGATTTTTTTTATAGTACGAGAGAGAGGTGAGGTGTTTTTTTTACCCCATCCCCTATTAATAGATAATTAAATAATTACTAAGTTTATGTTGTTATAAGCCATGAGGTTTATATGTAAGTATCTGTGGAATATATGGAATTTCTGAGTCAAAGAGCATATGTACAATTTTCATTGCTATGAACTTCCCTCTCATGTTTCATTGAGGATGTAGCAACCAGTGATCCCATTATCTAGTACTCGGCCCATTTGCTACTGTAAAAGTATTCTTCTCCACACTTGGTTATAAAAACTAGGCTAATGCATATAAATTAATGGAAAGCTACTAGCAAAGACAATCTCATGAGTTAAGCACAAACAGATTCAATTAAAAAGATACTACTCTGTTCATCTGTTTTTTTGTGTGTTGCCCTAGCCTCAATAAAATATTCATATCAAACTACTGAATGCAGGGTGATTATTGTAGACATCAGCTATGGTGCAGTTATTAAGTCTGTGTGTAAAAGTTAGACCATAGCACAAAAGGTCTAAAGTTGAATTTGAGATAACAATAATTGTTAAATTTAACAAAACGGAAGTTAACTGAAGCTTACTGTCAACTCCCAAGTCCCTTGTTCCCTACCATTTAGAAACCATAATTTGGTAAGGTGATGAGATTATCAAGCAAACTCAATACATGGTAATCAGACTTATTTAAAAATTCTCAATGGCCATCAATTACTGAAAGGATGAATCCAAATTCCCTAACACGCATAGAAAGTTCTTTGAAACACAAATCAGCTTTCTAGCTATATTCTTTTTTTTTTGCATCAATTACTCAATGAATCTTGACAATGTTATGCTCTGTAATACTTTTTCCATTATGGTCAAGATATAATTTCCTTTAGGCATTACTAGATGAGTGTGTGATGGTTAATCTTCATGATCAGCTTGCCTGGAGTTAGAATCACTATGGAAACACTTCTGGATCCGTCTGTGAGTGGTTGCCATAAAAATTTAACAGAGGAAGGAAGATCCAATCTGGATGTGAACAGTACCAACCCACATTCAGTCCCAGACTCAATAAAAGGCAAAGGCTGAACACTAGCATTCAGTTCACTCTGCTTCCAGGTTGTGGATGCAATGCGGCCAGCTACCAGAGGCTGATGCTTGGCTCTTCCAGACCATGTAGAGTTGTATGCTCAAACTTTGGGCCAAATAAAGTCTTCCTCCTTGAAATTGCTCTCTTGGGTATTTTTGTCATAGGAATAAGTAAGTAAGAATAAGACTAAGAAGTAACTAATATGATAACCTGCTCACCCTTCAAAATCAGATAATAATATGGGTGGTGTGTGTGTGTGTGTGTGTGTGTGTGTGTGTGATAGAAATACAGTGGAGTAACAGGCTAAAGGGCACAAGGAGGAGAGCAACCATTAAAGGAGACAAAAGAGCCCATTGTAAGCAGTGAATTCATGACATGAGAAGCATATGACAAGAAACTTTCCATGTCTACATGGAAATCTAAGGAAGGAACGTTCCAAAAGAGAGGTGTCTCAGCAGACTCAAGAAAGAGAAGACTCACAAGGATGCAATGTCCTGATGTTGCTTATACACACAAAGGAGGGAATTTCATAGAGCAGTGGTACTTTATGTATCTGCTGAAGAAGTAAGCTGTGAGGACAGACCACAGAGGATATGATAGGCTGTGATTAAAGGACTGAATAGTACTTTCAGAGGACATTGGAAAGTTACAGCAGTACGGTGGTATAATTAAAAGTTTTTTAAAAAATAATTTTCGCAGTTAAGGTGAAAATGTTTCTCTATTCCATAAGATTGCTATAAAAATGTAACCACTGATAATACAGATTCCTCCACACAGAAATCATTTAGAGTGATATTGAAGTTTTGAAACCGATTGAGAATATCATGAGAAAATCTTCCTTAGAAAATTCTTGAATATACAAATGTTTTATAAAATGTTCAGAAAATATTCAGAAGTTCTTCAAAGCCAGTGGATCCAAGGTAAGTACTCCTCTATTTATAGTGTAATAGCAATTATTTTTTCAGATAATGAGAACAATGTACTGTTTCAATCCCTACAATACCTAGATTATTTACCAGTAAAAAAGACACCAGAGCTGACCTTTAAATAAAGAAAACATTCCTGAGATCTGACTTAGCAACATCCTATAACTGAATGTCCCTATTCTTTCTTCAAAACTAAGAAGGAGCAAGAAGCAACAAAGTGAATGTCTGAACATCTCACTGGAACTCTCAAACTCTCCCTTGGAAGCTCTTTCCAAAGCTGTGGGACTGATCATGCAACTCCAGTCTATGCAACCCTTGGAGCCCAAGCCCCCATGTAATACCAGCTGATGACAATTTTTAAAACTATTAACATCATTCTTTATTTCCACTTCCTACTGTATACTGAATATAATTGGACATACTTTTGTGTATGCCTAATTTTGTTTTACAGTTTCATCCAAATGTTACCTCGTAGCTTTGTTTCAACTGGTGTCCCCACAAACACACAGGCAAAGTATTGCATTTTGATATATGGCATTCAAAAACTGCTACACCACTGGTGTTTAAGATTTTTTCAGCTTCATTAATAATCTGTTTTTGAATTGGCATATAACATGATGCAATAATTTTCTCCTTTGCCAACTTGAATTTTCTTTGATGTATAAGTAACTATTTTTAAATACTAATTTGAATTTTGGTGCACACATAAATGTTATATATCATATGTATTGTTATATATTACACATATATAAAATGTATACTATGAAACTCAGAATGAAAGAAAAGCAAAAGAGATTAAAAAAAGGAAAAACAGGAAATCTATGATAGTAAATGTATGTACATAGAAAAACAGGCCAATGAACTTTGAAGACCTGATTTATTCAAAGACATACTATTCAAATAATCTGTTTTAATCACACTGCCTTAAATGAAACATTGTTATAACCACATAATTGAGAAATGTATCACAGACTGATACAGAGAACAAAGACAATCTACTTCAGTTATCCTTTCCCTAATGGAGTAAACGTACTTACTATTAATAGCCACCACCAAGGACTAGTATCACAAGACATCCACCAGCAATGTGACCATCACAGCAAAATCACTAAAGGTGCACTGCTTTTGCTCAAAACATCTTTTCTGCAAAAGTTTTCAGCATAGTCATAAGAGTTCTTTACCTTTACTGAGTATTTTTGCATGTGTATGATGTATTAATAAGCTCTATGTGTAAACTGTATATATATATAGTGCATGTATAGATACAGATAGATGATTGATTGATAGATAGATAGGCAGATATATAGATAGATAGATAGATAGATAGATAGATAGATAGATAGATAGATAGATAGATAGATAGATATTGATACATAGATTACTTTGTTTTACATGAATGTATTTAGAAGAAAATGGGTCATTTTCTTATAGGAACATTTTTGAAAGTATTGCTACCCACCACTGACAGGGGCATCAGTTCACCTTGCATGATGATATATAGTGAAGACCTCTTCAAGTTTGGGAGAAGTGCTTTCACGCCCATCCCACATGTCCTAACAGCAATGCAGCACCCTCTGAAATTCACCATCCTGCTCTTAATCTTACTGCTTTAGCTGAGACCCAACTGTCCTTTGAAAATCTCACCCTGACACATCAGAGGGAAAGGAGGTTCATTTGAGAGGGTTTCCAGGGTGTATCAATCTATCCTACACTTAAATTCAAATCCCAGATGTGGAAATTCCATTTCTGAAACAGGTATCAGCATTCATGGCTAAAGCTGGAAAACATTTTATTCTGGAAGTAGCTATTATGCCTCTCTCTCTCCGTTCCTTTCTCTCTCCCTCCTACTCCATCACCCCCTCATTCTCTTCCTTCTTTCTAAGAAATATAACCCTATTGCTTACTCTCAAAGCCACAAGTTCTGTAATAAAAACTACAAGCCACATAGTAACACACACATTGGCTAATTTGTATATTTTGTAGATGATTCTCATATGTGTCAAGGATGTATTTATATAATTAAAATGCAAGTTCACGTTTTAATAATCCTATCATAAACAGGACTAAAGCACAAGAAATCACATCACAGTCATTAACCCTGAGCCTGTATACAAAGTGTTTCAACTGTGCCAACTAAGTCTTTTTCAAACTCTGACATGTCTGTGTTGTGTAGCAGAATGTTTTTAATCTAAGCTTCACACAATGTCTAATAGGAAGCACCTAGACAAATTTGAAAACCTAGGTTAGTTTATACAGTAATGTTTCTCCTAAGAAACCCATACTTCTCTAGAAATTATTCCAATATTAAATTTAGCCAATTTATATGCTTTGATATTTTGTAACACTTTAACTAATATTATAATTAAATGAAACATGTAAAATATTAGATATTATGAAGCATATGAGATATGACATGTCAAATAAACATATACCCTTGTCCTTAACAACATGAAAGACATAAAAATGTCACATCTCATGGAAAAAGGAATAGTCACACATTTCTCTTGGAAGACTGAATCTCCATGCCTTTAAAATGACTATCAACTATTAGGAACCAGACCTCAAAGAAAAGAATGAAATATTAATACTGTCCCACCTTGTGGGAGCTTGACATTACTTGACACTCCACAGAAACCGACCTTTTTGTCCTTCAGGCCAGCCTACTGGGCCTCATCTTCTATCTCAGAAGCCAAATCATCTGATCCCAAACTAACTGTCAACTGCCCGTGATGGTGGGGAAGCCAGACATCAATCAATCAGGTTTTATCAGACGCTCTCGTCGTTCCTCTGTTGTGCTCATCTTATCATCTGACCCAGTTGTAGCCCTGACTTCAGAAGCTTAAGCAACCTGATGACAAAGTACGTGCCTGCTTGTCCGAGATGCACACTGTTAAGGAGTGGGTGATATTTTTAGCATCAACGTCATATATTTGCAAATGAACTCTTGAATATTTCAGATGTACACAATCCTGTGCTAGTTAGTCTCCTCTGCACACAGACTTTGTACTTGCCCGTGGAAGACCCAATATTTCTGAAACATGCAAGTGTACTTACATACAAGGGAACCATCACAGGAAAATGTGCTGCGTTTTACATTAAGCAGAGAGGCTACCAAAATGAGAACTGGAAAACGCCACTCCAAGAAGAGAAGAATGACAGATGATTACAACATGAAGTCATGAACACAATATTGTCCCAAACAAATAAAACAAATTCCGAAAATTAAAAGCCTTTGCATCTACTTGTATTGACAGTGTCCTAGAGGGGAAAAAACATGTTCCAACCTTCAATGCTATTGCCAAATTTCTGTTAGTGATCCACCATTTAATGGTCTGCCACAGAATTTAGTTCCATAAATAAACCAGTTAAGTAAGGTGAAATTACGACAGCTTAGCACTTTGAAATGCAGAATTCACAGTGAATACCTGTGTCATAAAAGCTGAAGAGAAGTGGGCATCTATTTTGTGGAGATAGATCTGTAGCTTAGCATGTATAAATGCCTTCTTGCTAAACTTTTCTTTTTTTTTTTCTTTTAGGGAAGCAATTACTTAAACTTTAAGGGTTTTTTTTTTAGAACTTAAAACAATAACTTTTACAATAAAAGAAAAGATTTCCATCAATAAGCAATGTCTGACATCTATCATTCACATATATTCACTGAGCAATAACCTATTTAAGAAGCTTTTAAAAATAGTATAAAATTTATCTACAGAATTTAGTCACACAATCACATGTCTTCCACAAAGTGATACATGATGTATTACGCATGGACAAAAATTATATACCATGGAAAGATTGTGTATAGTCAGAAATGTATCAAAGGAGTCCCGGTAAATTCACATGTTTTTAAGTTAAACTATATATTTTTCTTAATCATAAGTGCTTTTTGACTTTACAAACTTATGTTTATTTATTATTCTGTAGGTAAAGGGGCATGTGTGGAAGTCAGAAGTCAACCTGCAGGAGCTGGTTCTCTCCTTCCACCTGTGTGTTTCAGGGATCAAACCCCAACCCTCAGCCTGCTGGCAAACTCAGCCATCTTGCCATCTTAACTTTGGATTTCTTAGGACACAGTAAGCAAGAATCCTTATCACACACAGCATTTTTACATTTTGGATTTGTTACATGGAAAACTACACAGATTTTCAGTGGCAATCTGAAAAGAATTCCTTCTGCACAACTGTCAGAACTTCAAAAGACACGTTTAAAATGACTTTTAACCAATAGATATGGTAGAATTAACCTTCAACATGTGCTGAATTAAAGCCTTTCACTATCATGAAAGAGGTCCTGGATGAGATCTCATCTCCAAAAATGATTGATCTATGACATAAGTTTCATGATTTAGTTATGGATAAGATATTTTAATTGGATTGTATTATAAGGCTAAAGCCACTTTCCAAATTGGGTAAGTGCATCTACTAAGCAAGGAAAACATGAACAATATTGAGAGTAACAAATGACTATTTACAATTAATATTTCATTGTAAATAATAAAAAGTTAGTTACCCTAGCTACTTTCTACATAAATGAAGAGAAGTTGAGGTCTCATTTGAACTCAAATGCTTGTCACTTAGGGATTTTTAACTTTCGACTCTCCAGGTCACTTCAGGCTCCAAAAATTTCAGGACATTGGTCCATAAGACAAATACATATCCTCTATCAACAATATACCACTAAAAAGCATAAAGTATGAAAATGAAAAGATAGAGGTTCCAAAATTATAGGAAATAAAGCACGAATATTTTCTTCCAACTCAGAATTGTGAGTTCATTCTTAATTCAAGTTTAAAAACTTTTGCAAGTTAAGTGACAAATAATTTTAGGGATTATTGATGAAAATCTGCCAACTAATTTATGTTTATAAAGTCTTTCATACACAATGTTATATAGATAGCAAACTATAATAGTAACTCTTCAAATAGAAGCCAATTGAAAAATAATTTTCATATTCATTTTAAAAGTTAAAATATAGCTTCTTAATGGCCTTTCCAAAAGCTAGTTAAGTGCTACAGCTTTTGTGTGGACTATGAAGATTACATATATATGTATCTACATCTACATCTACATATATATATCCATACATTTATATTTGCAATAGCTTGTGTGTATAGGCTTTTACATTACAACTGTCTGTGAGTTGTCCATGGTAAAGCTCACATTACCAAAAGAAAACATCAAGTTAAAATCATTCAACATCTTCCAGCAGCTTAAAGAGGAAACATTTTCACAAATAAAAGTAAGCAGCTGGTGGCAGCACATCAGATGAAATAAAGCCTTCATTTATATTAAACATTATGCTAGCAATAACACTGCCCTTGCTTTATGTACATGGGATGTTAGCAGAATACTAAATAAAAGTAGCATTACCTTATGAGCTATTGGAAGAGTATGGACTTTAAGTTTCGTGTGAAAAATGTCTGGGATGATTAATAATGTGGTACAGTTTGTAGCTGCTAGGCTCCAAACTTTCATTTTTAAAATGGTTAGGGGATTCATATATAATTTTCTTATATACACAGAGGTAAGCTAATTTAGTGCCTGTAATCTTAAGAGCGCAGCATCTCAGGACAGCTTCATAATCTGGGGTCTTTTCTCTGAATTTACTTTTCCTAAATGTAAATCAACAATGATCAGACTTTTGTCAAAATGCTTACTGTAAATGATCGACATATCCTAGGATTATTAGCACACTAGCATACATTCCATTTCACAGTCTTAGAAACCTATGGTTCTCTTTCATCTTTGCAAATATTTTTTAAGGGCACTAATCCTTTCAGCTCACTGTTTAGACTTTTCTTTGTTAAGAATGAATATTTGTTAATATTAAAATGTTCCCAGAAATAATTCCTTTCTCTGACTTGAAAACTCACAACAAAACTCTCTTGCATTAGAACCCAGTCCACATTATCGCACGCTACTCGTGGGGTAAGCTGGTCCTTGGTGGCACTGTTGTGACATGGTGGGCATCATATTAAGAGCAGAAAGGGAGGGGTGAAGAGGAGACAGTAATCGCTTTTTGTTTTAGCAAATGAAATCTTGACTCAAACTCACTTTGCCTAATAATTCCCATATATTCATTTTAAAGTATTTCTCAAAGACACATACTACTAAAGCTTTAAGTAATCCAGACTAGACAAGCTTCTACCCTTTGTCACCACAAACAGACAGGCTGACAGTAGTGCACCCTCTCGGGCGAGCCTCTCGGCATTAATATTTAAATCTTACCTACCCCTTGTGATTAGAATTCAGCCTCTACTCGCAAACAAAAACTAAATCAATGTTCTTAGAGTTCAAACTAGATCCCTAAACAGTTTGCCACTCTCTATGCACTGATAAGATAAACTTTCTTTGACCCAAGAGATGAAGTTGCCATGACGATCAGAGAGTCCACTTTCTATATTGATATTTTGCTGATGTAACAACAAATAGAACCAGATCCTAGTGCCGATAATGGTGATTAATTAATACTAATATTGATCCCTACAAGCAAGAGACAAGGCTATTAACTTGAAGCCTGAAAAGTCAATTGTTACCTGTGGCAGAGATACTAGGAGCTGATTTGGAAGCATAATAAACAAATGCGCTATCTTTATGCTAATACCTTTAAAGAGAGAGTTCTTTCCAGAATTCCAAATATTGCTGTAGCTGAGATTATTAATTTAATTACATTTCATATTTAAACATACAAACTCATTAAGCGATGCATACTTCCTGCTTAATCTATGGTGGAAATATAGTCTCTGGCCACCGAAGCCAGAGACTTTTGCTCTGATTTATTTGCTGGGAACGTGAAGTGATAATTTTGCACAGTGGCAGGCTTTGAATTAGTCTGGGTTTCAAAAACATCCCCTGTGTTCTGAAATGTCACACTAGCCCTGTGGAATTGAGAAAGCAGCAATCTGTCCACAGGACCACGCCTGGCAGCCTATGAATTCCAAAGTTTACAAATCTGTCTATGTTGTCAAGTAATCAAAGGTTGCATTTAAAAAGGAAACTTTTGTTAAAAAATATTTATCTCTATACCAATGCAATGTTGGATGTTTTTTCACACCATTTAGCCTAGCACATACACACACACACACACACACACACACACACACACCCAAAAAAAAAAAAAAAAAATCTGTCCTTAAATTGTATGTCAAAAACAAAAACAAATAAACAAACAAAACTTGTTATGTTAAGATTTTACAGGAAACTTCCATTCATTCAGAAATGCATTTGCTTGAATCTTAAAAATAATCACAGAATTACAAAGTAAAAGACAATTAAGTAATTAATTTTCTGAATAATATCTTTTGAGCAAAAGTTCCATATTTAAATATGAGTGGGGTTAAAATGTAAATGGCAACTCACTGTTGATTTGCCTTGTTCATGCAGAAGAGCAAATCACTGATAGGAGAAATCCACCTATCTAACCCCCAGATAACTCCCTTCATCTAATACACCGGGTTCAATCTTGTTCTGTCAAAACTTTTTCCAGTGGCAATAACTATGAGACAAGTAGCTGATTAATGTTATAGTTCTTATTTTAGACCATCTGAAGAATTATGCTCACAGCCCTCAACTAGCCTAAGCAGAAATATGAGAAAGGCCTTGTGTAGCTCAAAACCAGGATATGTTACCTTAACTCATATAAAAAGTTGACTTAATGCACATCAGTACTGAATATTGATAGACATTCACTAGACAGTTTCTATTATTGATGGATATTTATTTATCCTACACTTGCACAAAAGAAAAGCAATGTGTACATCTTTGCATTAACCATTAACATGTAATAAAATTTTAAGTTACTAGGATTTAAATTCAGGAGCAAATTATCTAAACATGCATTGTTTGCCTTTGTGTTTGAATGGCACCAGCTTGTATAACACAAGGAGAGTCACATAGTATTTTTCTATGTCTATGTTTCAGAAGCACAGTAAGTAAAATTTTAATTTCCCAAGATGTATTGGTAATATTTGATGTCTAAATGGACACTGTTCAGTTAAGCAAATGACCCCTTCAGAAGTTCACAAATGCTTATACTTGTGACTGGACAAATGTAATTATACTGTTCTTAAACTTCCAATTTACAATTTACAGAAAATTCAAATTGCTTATTTATTTTAAGAGGTCATCATATATAACAGTAAACATTGATGATTCTTCTGACATCATAGTTTTACAAATGAGTTGCTTTGAAAGTGACCAAAAGTGGAAAATGAAAGAGCCACTCTGGTATCCACAAGTCACAGAGCCCAGTGTTAGCCCCTAACAGTTTGCAGTAACCAGAAATGAAAATGCTGGGTTGTTTGTATTTGCCTCATTGATTTTATTGAGCCTTAAAAACCTGACTTCATGATTGATGATCTTTTATACATAAACTTTCTCATATTCTCATAAACATTAACTCTCAAGCATCAGTATTACTTAGTTACCATCTTAAAATTGGTCAATTTTAAGTCTACTAAACAGTTATTCCTATGCTTTCTAAAATTTATACAAATTAATATTATTGCAAATATGAAGAGGAATGAATTAATTTTAAGTTATCTTACAAACAATGGTATCATTCTGTTTTTTTGATAAAACCACTAATATTACATATATACATACATAACACACGTACAAAAATTCCTTTACTTAATGACTGGTATAAACACAGGTTTTCAAAAATGCTTCTCAGCCAACAATGTAGATAGTTAAATTCCTTACACAAAAGGTATTATAAACAAATTAGAAAGTACTATATTTAATGCTGTATTTAATTGTCTTCAAAAATTTTAGAATGAGTAATTTATTTCCAACCAAACCTGTCTTCACATTTGGCAGGTAGAAGACTTCCAAGTATTTGTGAAAGGGATCAGTGTGTTTCAACAGAGCATAGCAGTCTCCAAACCCTTCCAAAATAATGTTGAGAAAGTAGAAGATTATGGACTGAACAATAATAGAGCAGTAAAAATCCTACGGTAGAATAGTGAAAGTAACTGTATTCACGTCTTTCACATACTGTAACTTCAAATTTCTAAAAGTGATTCACCTAGTGTTCTTCAATGACTTATACAAATAATAATTTTAATACATGGCATTCTAATAGTAAAAAATAATCATTTTGGAAATAAAACATTGATATCACTCACTCTTTCAAAAACTAGCACATACCATTAAAATTCCAATGTGATACTTGGAGAGTCATATGGCCTAAAATTGGTCGAATAATATCTCAAATAAAAAAATAAAAATAACTTTTAGCTACTGTGTCTAGCTTCCAAATCCTGCAAACCCCCTTTAAATAACTGTTACAATATTATTTATAATATGGGCATTTCATTTTCAGCCTACCTGTTAGTTCCTAAAATCTGAATTCACTTTTTAAAAAAGGTATTCTGCCTTCTAATTCAGCCTTTCTTTCTACTTCATCACAAATTATTGGGTACCTGAACATGTCTGGACTGCACATTTATGTCCTCCTGGCTCGACAAAACTAAGTCATCTAAAAAGTTTATAAAACTACAATGGTACAAAGAAAAGTGTCTTTTCTTATTTTCTATAAAAACAAAATATTTGAATTGCTTGCCTTCTCTTCTTTTCAGCCTCTGCATTAGCTACCAAGGAGCAGATAATGGAAATATATATATATATATATATATATATATATATATATATATATGCATGAATGTGTATGTGATCTCCATCTTTACCTGAACCCATAACCAAGACACCTAAGTAAGACTGAAGTTGGAGGCATACAGGGCAGTAAGCACATAACTAAAGACAACAGCTTGAAGAAGAAAATAATAAAACTGCACACACAACACGTTTACTACCCATAAAGAGATGCTGGGAAAAGAAAAAAAATCATCGTTTCTGTCATAAATTTTGCAGTGAAGCCCCAGAATGGAGAACAATCTGGGCAATTTATTGGCATATTGGCAGGAGGTGATAAGGCTAAAAACAACAACAGCGAGCAGCTGTGTGGGGAGATGGGCTGATAGCATGATATGGCTTCCACACCAAACACCTCCCGTGCTATCAGAGCTTTTTATCAATCCAGGATTACAATAATAGCTTATGAGAGAAAGCTTCTCAGAGGAAAGGCAGGAAATACAGTCTCGGAATAGGAAAAAAAATCTGAATTTTGGGACAAAACATGGGGGCAAAATACATAATTTATCACTGTATTATCAGGAAATCCAGGCAGTCTAATCAAGGAGCACTGAGTGACTATTTTTTGCCTTATCATCCAAAGTGGTGGAAACGGAGAAGGAATTATCAGGCTTCTGCAGATTGCTGGGCTGGAATTTTAATGGTAATAATCGGGTTTCTGATGGTATATCTTCTCCGCTTATCTTTCCCATTATCTCCTCTTATCTGGCCAGTCATCATAGCAAATTAATGGTGCTCTTTCAGCGTCGTCTTTTTATCGCTGCCCGGAGAGCACCCAAGGGGAAAGAATAAGCAAAATATTAAAATACTGCATAAATCACAATTTTAGATAGCAAGGAACTGTATGCAGTAAAAGAAGGAAAAAAAAAAACCTGTGTGCCCAACAACCTTTTTGTCCTTTAAATTGACTGTCTTCAGAGTTTCTGCTATGAGCTGACTTTTGCTCGCTGTTGTTGCTCGAAATTGGGTATGTTTTTATCAGCAGTGCCAACGCTTTATTTTCAAATCCTGGACGTTTCCAAGTTTAAAATGTAGTTTTTCTGAAGTGTGGGAAATGCTTTTGTTTCACAGAGCATCTTCATGACCTGGCACAAACTTAACATTTGATGCAGACTATCCAAAGAAACTCTGTCAATTTTCATGGGAAGCAGCAGGGCACTTCTTACACACATCTAAAACTGGAAGGTGCAAGGGATCATGGTAAAGACTTTGAGTACAAGGCAAACTTCTCTCTCTGAAAACCTGCCTCATATTCCTGGACAGACAAAAGGAGACGAAGAAACTACAGAGTACAGCCAAAATGACTTTTGAGCTGCTCAAAGCACATTTAAATATCTCCTCCCCAAAAGCTTGGAGACTGCAAGCTCCCACTGAACAATTCAAAAATCGTTTCTTTTCCATTTTCCTTAACAGTGGAGGGAGAGAGGAGTCCACATTTGCATAGATTGCTACTATGATCCCAAAATGAATCCAAGAAAAGCCTAAACCGCACATATATTACATATGCATAAATAGATCAGCTGGTAATGATCCCTGTGAACAAATATACACATATATGCAATATATCTATTTATTCATTTTCCAATGAGACAACTTTCACAGATTTTAGATAGTTAATAAATCACAGCATTCAAATAAGCCAGTGAAATGTTTTATGACCTATAACACAGAGTAGCATCAGTAATTAGTTCCAATGCTTTAATCTTCAATTATATGAGGTGGACATGAAAGAAAAGAAAAAAAATTGAATGTAGCTAATTGAGAAGATAACAAAGTATTCCCAAGTAGAATCAGATGGTCTTTGTGCCATACAATCAATTAATATTAATTATTTATTAACAATCTAGGCGACAGCCACGAACGAAAAAGCATTTGCATTTACTGTTTCTAACCCCTTCTTCTCATAAACATCTTTTTTTTTTTTTTACAATAAAATGTAAGAGGTAAACAGAAGCCTCTGATCAATTCGGCATCAAAAAGTAGAAAGTAATTGGATGGTTCCGTGGACCTGAAACAGTGAAAGTCTTGGAGAACAGTGTAGCCACAGGACTAGGAGGGTTTTCAGCCAAAAGTGAGGTACACTTCTGGGTTTGAAACAGGTTCCTTAGATGGGAACCGAAACAGAAGGGCGGATATCCACTAAATTAAAGCTAGGAAGTCACACCCGAGAGGCAGGGAGTGTGTGTGTGTGTGTGTGTGTGTGTGTGTGTGTGTGTGTGTGTGTGCATAGAGGATGTATATGAATAATTAACTGTAGCAAACTGTCTATAACCTGCCCCCATCTCAAGGACAAGCTGGTTGATAAGATTTTTTTTTTTTTTAAACTACAGCAAACAAAAATTTTGACTTGCATGTAGGGTAAAGTGGTTAATATCTTGGGGGTGGGGGTAATAATACTAAAGCATTATCCAACACAACAATTAGTTTTAAACTAGTGGCCATATCCTCAACAACACGATTAAAATAGGGATACATCACACAGCTCCTAAAATAATAATAATAAAAATAATAATGATATTATTATTATTATTATTATTATTATTATTATTATTATTATTATTATAGTAATAAGGCCTTTAACTTCTTTTCGGCTAAAGTGTTGAAGATACTCCGCAGGCCTATAAAGCATACAGGAGTAATTTCCCCTAGGGCGAGAAAAGTTGGCCTAAAAAAGAGTTCTGTGAGAGTGTGGGCTCCTGGCGGGCAGGTGTCTCTTGTCTAGCAAGTTCCTCTGGGCACCATAAGGACCCTGGGGGCTAGGAACAGTACCTGGGCACTTTCCGGAGAGTACCCACTACCTTGAACTCAAAGCCTGTGAGCCCAGAAGTGAAGGCGGCCCCTCCCAGTGGGGACTCCGCGCCTCCAGGACCAGTTGCAAACTGAAGCCCGCCTGGCACAGCGTCCAGGCGGCGGGAGTGGGACCCACCAGGAGTCCCGGGTCGCAGCCTAACACCGCGGCAGGCAGGGAGGGGTTGCACAGCTGCCTCTAACAGAGGCGCGAACTTTTACACCTACTTTTTGTTTCACTTCGGGTTTGGCGTGGCTTGTGGCACCGCCCAGGATCGGGTCCCCAGACACTGATCTTTTCCATGGCCCTGGGGAAGTTACCTCCCTAGCCCGGTGGCCTCCACCAGCTGCTCTGAGAACTTCATCCCGGGTTACCAGGAGCTGCTCCCTAGAGTGGCAGGCCGTTGGTGGCGACAACAATGACAACAATCATTCTAAGCGTCTGCGGGAGGGGATTGTCCTGTGAAGGCTCCATGATAAAAAGCGGCGACAATTGCAGCGAACGGGAGTTGAAATTAGCAAGAAACCAAGGAACGCGAAGGCTGGAGGAGCAGACTGAGCTGCGTCTGCCCTGCGCTCCGTGTTTCTGTCTCAGGCCGTCTGGTTGTCCCTCTTGGCTCGCAAAGTTTGACAAATCCCGAAGACCAGAAGCCGATCGCCCCGAGCGTCTCCCACCCTCCCCGCCGAATGCGCCCCTCTCCCAGGAACCGATCCCACCAACTCCCAGCCCCGCGCGCAAACTTACGTTTGATCTGCCGGGGTTTGCTCTGCTTTCGCCGGGACATCTCGGCCGCGGCCGCTGCCGCTGGGGCTCCCGCGGTGTCCGCGGTCCCTGCTACCGTTCCCCGGGCTGTCGCCGCCTCTGTCTCAGCCGCCGCCGCCGCTGGCCAGGCTCGGGCCGCCGCGGGCCGCCGGACTCCAGGTGCTCGGTGCGCTCGGGATCCCGGCGCTGGGCTCCTCCGGGAGCAGCGGATCCA
>CABHPQ010171013.1:5225-38434 GCA_902168405.1 Peromyscus aztecus
AGAGAGAGAGAGAGAGAGAGAGAGAGAGAGCGAGAGCGAGAGCGAGAGAGAGAGAGAGAGAGAGAGAGAGAGAGAGAGAGAGAGACTATGAGTATCTTTTTTTTTTGGTTTTTACAAGACAGGTTTCTCTGTAGCCCTGGCTGTCCTGGAACTACTCTGTAGACCAGGCTGGCCTTGAACTCACAGAGATCCCTGCCTCTGCCTCCCAAGTGATTAAAGGTGTGCACCATCACCACCCTGCTCCAGCCTGATTTTTAAAACACAAGCCAGAAACTCTAATGCTTGCTAAGAGGATGCCTTTAACCCTGGTGGTCCAGAAGACTAGCACTGCTTTGCTGTCACTTTCAATCACCTGCTGTAGAACTAGGTCTTGCTCATGCATCACCCAGTACATAACTGGTTCTAAACAGGCTGATGCCTGTCCACATGGGTAAGATGTCAGTCGCCTCTTTCAGTTCTATTTCTACTTCCTGAATTTATGAACCAGGATCTGATGAATCAGTTTGAATAAAATCTTCTAGGTCTTTTAGGGCTGGAGTACAGAAGAGGCCAAGAAGGCAATAAGAGCCTATGTGTCCACAGGACATAGATAGTCCAGGACCTCTACAGCCTAAGGCTAGAGCTGCACCAGAGTACAGCCATAATGTGCACAAGCTTCTGAGCTGTGCTACACTGTTTCTCTCCCTCTCTCTCTCCCTCCCTCCCTCCCTATGAAGGGTCAGTTCCCAGAGTGACATTCTAGTTCCCAGACCTCCCCTAACTCCTGAGCAGCACGTCTCTCAGAATTTTTCATAGAGCACTCTGCCAGAAGCACAGGAGCAAGCTACTTGTCCCTGTGATGAGGTACTATCTTCCTCCCTTTTCGTAGGAGCTGATATATCAAAACATTTCTCTTGATTTGGGGAGTAAGAGAAACTCTAAGCTTTGCCTTTAGTTCTCCACAGCAGGACCGCCAGATTCTGACAGCACCGCACTGACACCTGGCTGTCTGAACCATGCCGTTGCCAAGCCCAGCCAGGCAGGCACCCTTCTCTTGCTCACCCGATCTTCCTGCTCAGCCTGTAGCTCCTTCACTCGATCCAGCAGCCCCGTCTTAGCCCTGTCCAAATTTGCTGCGAGGCCAGTGATGGCGATGATGTCTGACTGCAGTTCGGGAGCTGGTACATGTATATTCACCTGTCACAACAGAGTCAACTTGATGTCTAGAGGACCAAGATGGAAAGGGAGTAATGCTCACCTGCTTTGGGGAATTTGAGGGAGACTGGGAGGAAGGCTAGTGGTTGACTGGACAAAACAAAGGAGGCAGAGCCAATATACATTGATGAAGAACATTAGCATCAGAGAGCCATGGGCTTTTCTCCAGATTAACAGTCCCCACCACATAATACAGCACCCGGTGAACACTGTCTACCTCAAATTCATCCATCATCTTGCGGATTCCACTTCCTTTCTGCCCAATGATATAGCGGTGAAGATCAAAGGGCACCTCTACCTCGATGGTGACAGGAACCAGGGCCTAGAAGGACAATGGTAGAGATCAGGCCAACAGCCCTGAAGACAACAGTGTACCCTTTAGAACCTGCTGTCAGTGTGCCTGGCTGACAGACAGACTACACAGATCTCCATGCACAATGAACGACAGGACAGGCAGCCCAGTCTAAGGCAATGCTGGCAGAGGATTTACTCTTGCACCTCACTTTCCTCCTGCACTATAGCAGGCCAAGGCCCACTGGGAAGAAGGCAGAGCACAGAAGCCCAACTCTTGGCATGCCTCTGTGGTTGCGACAACTTTGCCAAAGCCTGTGTGGGTCGCAATGGAGTCTCCTGGACAGGTGGACCAGTTATCTGCATTCAAGTCCCAACATGTATTGTCTATCACCCATTCACCCCAGTCTTTGCTCTTGGACAGCACCTATTTCTATCAGTCAGCAGATAGTGCCATGCAGGCACTGTCTGTAAACTGTGGTGTCATGGTGCTCACAAGAGGACTCGACACATAACTCATGGTTATGGAAAACTTGAGGTAGACTAGCTCTACTTCAGTTGGGAAGCGAATGGATAGACAGTAGATAGACAAGAGGGGATTGAGGCTGGAGTTCGCATTCACCCACCGCTAACAAGATCCTCTTACAAATTCCTGACTATGGCCCAAGAGGCTAGGCCCTAACACGCTGTCAGGGAATAAACTGTAGAATCCTGAGTCCTGGTGAAAAGAAATGGCCTCCCTGGGCTGTGTGGCCAGCCCAGAAAGGCACAGAGCAAATGCTTGCTCTTTTAGGATTGACATAATAGGATCTACTGTCTGCTGCCACCCGGGCAGAGTCTGAACCATCAGGAAGAGAAAGAGTGAGGCAAACGCACCTCCAGAGCTTCCTTGGCAGCCTCGCATTTCTCTTTCCGGCCAGAGATGATTATGATGTCACACCTCCTGGGAGAGCCAGGGTCAGTCTCTTTGGCCTCTCTGCCCTCTCCAGCCTCATCTCCATTCTCCTGGATGGAAGGCTCTATACTGTGAACTAGGAATAAAGGGGAAAGCCTAGTTGACAACTGCAGAGGTATAAATCACACACACTAGCGAGTCCCAGCTATGCAGAGAAGGCCTACTGCTTGGGGAGGCTGTGATGTAGGAGACGTACGTAGCTCAGTGCCAGTGACCTTGCTCTGGACAGGTAATGGCAGAGTTTCAGAGATTTGGGAAAGGTAACAAGGGAGAGGACAAGACAGGCCCATGATAGTTCCTCATGCCAGAAAGGAAAAGCCCCAAACAAAGGGGCATGCCACTAGGACACAGGCAAGGTGGGAAGGGTTCTAGCTTGTAAATGCCCAGATAATATTAACCACACATCAAGGTGAGCTAACAGGACAGTCAACAAACAATGGGAGAGCCATCAACTGGAATTAAAGTAGGCAAGAGTAGCTCTGAAGATATCATGAACTCTAGCAATTTAGAATACTATGAATAATGTAATAAAGCTATGTGATACTAGGTATGATCTTGATGAATATGCCAAGGTTAAGTCAAAGGTTCTTAGGAATTGCCCACTGATAAAAGTAAACATATAAATGCATACTCAAAGTCAGAAAATGTATCTATAATTGGGGGGCAAGGGCGGGTAAGAAAACACACTACAACTCTTTATGCTATTCTATGTTGAGAACTGATTACTCAGGTGTGAAATCCATAGAGCAATATGGCCAAGATTCCTAATAAATGCCTGTATCCTCAGGAAAATGGACTAGAGTAATTGTGTGAGAAGCACCATGGACACCAAGCCAGTGACAGTAGAGTACACATCAATAGGAAAGCCCACACCCCGTGTTTCACACATGCAAAGCAGGCAGAGGAAGGTTCATACATGACACTTCCTTGGCAAGTGACCACATTAATTCTTCTTGTCTTCAACCAAAGTCTCCTGTTACCAACTACCAAGTAGAACAAGGTAACAAAGCATGGTTAGGCTTAAGGCCTTTCTGGAACAGATATGAGGTACCTCAAAGAGGCTTGGAAAGGACGTATCTGCACTGCAGAGAGAGAGAGAGAGAGAGAGAGAGAGAGAGAGAGAGAGAGAGAGAGCGCGAGAGTATGCAGGGTTCTTTGGGGCTGAGCAGACACCCCACTATCACGCAAATAGTGTCCTAGAAAAGAGTGGAACTAGACTCTCAGCAATTTCCTAGGTAAGACAAAGGAAGCTCCTGGCCCCTTCATGGGGCCTTGTCCTGTCCTTTACAGACCAGGATGATGGGCCTGAAATCCATGCTAGCATCCATCCAAGCACCATTCCAGTGCCAAAACAGGAGTCCAGAATCACCAGGATGGACTCATTTGACAGCACTAAGGGCAGTGATGGTTACCACCGATGTGACACCACAACCTAAGCTTAAGAGACCCACCTGGGTTCTCCTCTCTGTCTGGGAACTTAATTTGAACATTGTAGTCCCTAGTGATCTGCTGGATTCTTGAACCTTTGGGGCCCATGACAGATCGATGGAACTTCTGGGGGATAGCACATTCCACCGTCACTTGGGCTTCCTGAAGGTGGATACAAGAAAGAGCAAAGGTCAACTTCTACAAGTCAATGTAGAGCAGCAGTCTCCCTACCATCTTCCCCATTAGTCCCATTCCACCATTTATGAAGTGAACCTAGAGAGGCCAGCATGACTGGGGGGGGGGGGGGGGGGGGGGGGAGGGGGGACACAGGGCAGGGGGGCAGGCCTCCTGCAGTGGCTTCTAGTGGAACAGATACCCACAACCTACAGCACAACTTTTACTGCACAGTCTGAACATACAACGCCTGCTTTCCACACGAGAAGTGCTGCCTCGCTGCAGCACGCTGCCCACGAGACACTGCCTACTGGTGGGCAGTCACTTTAGACACAGAGGGGCATAAGGCCTTGCAAGGAAGACCATGAGGGACGTGGAGCAGCGACATTCTCCAGGCTGTCTTAGTGATTTCATGCAAGGTGCTTTAATGGGACTGCTCTATGGATTCCCCGACACACAATGGTGATCAGAGCCCGATCAAGAGCCCCTTGGGCACTCACCAGATCCTCAATGATTTCCTGAATGCGCTTTTTGGCTGCCTCCACACAGTCCTTGGCACCCTTGAGGGTGACTTTGTCACTCTGTGTCCCCGAGCGTGGGAAGCTGACCATCACCCCACCATATTCTTCAGCAATCTCTCGCAACACCTGCCCTCTTCGGATAACGAAATGGCGGTGGTGCTTGGGATCCACCAGCATGCAGTCTTCAACCACGTTATCCTGCGGTAAGAAAGAAGGGACTGAAGAAGACCTACTCTACCATGGCACGATCAGCACTGACTGCTAAGGCCTGTGACCTACCAGGTTCTGGATCAGTGCTTCCAGCTCCTTCTGGGCCTCACGGACAGCATCCTCCTTTCCTATGATTGTGATCAGGTCCTGGTCCTTATCCTCAGCAGCTGGGAATATGATTCGGGCTCCAGTACTGTCACGCACCTTTCGGATTTTACCTCCTCCTTTACCAATGAGGAATTTGTGGTATTCTGGCTTGGCTCGGATGTCCACGGTAAAACTCTTGGTTTGCTGCAGAAACAAACTTCATGTATGTTTGCCCCTCACAGCCTGCCTGGACCACAGTGTGTGAATAAAGAGTTCTGAGAAGTAGGGTGGGCTCTCCTTATGCATCTGCAATGTCCTATGTCTTATCAATGACTCACATCCAGTGGAATTATCACACCTTATACCTCAGTAAACAGGAACACCGAGACAGCATTTTTCTCTACAGCCATCAGAAAGATGCACAGATAATTCCGGTCCTATTATCAGCAATGACTAAACTTCTCTAAGCCATTGTTACCCACTAGAGGCTTGCTATGTGTGGGGCAAACTAGCAGAGTACAAGCCCCGAGGAGAGCAGGGCTTACTGGGCTGTGCTCTCCCACTTTTTCATATGCTTCCAGACCAAACACACATCGAGTATTCCAAAGGCCAGCCCTGTCCCTTCCCAGCCCTCTGGACCAGCCAGTGCACAACAGCAACTTACCAGCTCAAGCATGCAGAAGCGCCAGCTATAAAGGCCACAGCTGAGACAGGGCCCGCCCTCCCTCCCTCACGGTGCCACAGCCCTTGTTCTGCACCAAGAAAGCAGGGCACGACAAAAGCTGGACCCAGGTGTGTGTCTGGCAGACCCATGAATTAGAGAAAACGGGATCCACAGAGCCAGCCTGACTGTCTTTGGATATGTCACCCGGTCCACAGCATGAAGAAGATGAGGAAGAAAGGACTGAGTGGACCTCACCAAATACTACCATCCAGATCTATGACTCCTCAGATAAAGATGTTCATAAACAACACTGTTTAAAAACTAATGTGCTGGCAAACACTCGCAACTGCAGCCTAAGAGGCTGAGGCAGAAGGATCTTAAATTTGACACTGGATCTGCTGCATATACACAAAGGTAAATCAACTAGGCAAATCCAGTTCAACATTATGTAAAACCAAGAGGCTGGCTAAATCGTCACAAACAAAATAAAAGCAAACAGGATATCAAGGATGGCTATGTCCGTATGTACAGACCAAGAGTCCGGCAAAGTCCAACATTCACTTCCCTCCCACTACATCTAAGGGTCAGCTAGGCAAGGCTGCCCATTACCTCTTCCACCAGAGGTTAGGGGAACACACGAACCTACTCAAAGACATGAGTTTTACACACAAGACAAAAATGTACAAAGATGTCCTAAGAATTAGTAAGTATTTAGTATGTATAAATAAAAAATGTATTTCTACATGCCAAAACAGAGATAAAACAGTTGAGTCCATGTAGAAAAACAAAGGATCAGAACAGCCCAAGCAATTTTTAACAAAAATTTTTTGGAGTGTGCATATGTTTGTAGGTTCAACATTAACATTGGATGTTTTTCCTCACTATCCTTCACTTTATATTAAGATAGGCTCTCTGGTAGAACTTGGAGCTTGCTATTTTTGCTAGTGTGACTAGCCATCTAGCTCTGGAAATTTTCTGACTCTGCTGCCCAAGAATTAAGATTATAGATGGGTTGCCACACACACCTGGCTTTTATATGGGTTCTGAGGATCCAAACTCTGGTCCTCATAGTTTTATGGTAAGCCATCTATCTCCCTAACCCATGAAAAATTTCCTTTTAGATTAAAAAAAAAAGTATCTCTGCATATATCTGTGCACACATGTGCAGTTGCCCACAGAGGCTAGAAGATGGTATTGAATCTCCTGGAGTCAGAGTTACAGGAGTTGTCAGCCATACAGTGGCATGGATGCTGAGAACGGAACTCTAGTTCTTCAGAGAGTAAGAGCAGTAAGTACTTAACCACTAAACTATCCCTATTTGGCCCCTTAGCCCAATAATTAAAAAATTAAGAGAGACCACACTTGAAGGAAGGAGTCCCCATCAGCTGACATGCTGGCTTGTAAGGCTGGCTATCCCAAACCTGTGGTGTTATCCAAGTAGAAAGGTCTATATTCAGACTCACAAGATTGTGTTTGGTTGGTTTTTTTGAGACAGGTCTCACTATGTACCCCTTACTGGCCTGGAACTCAAGTGATGTGCCTCCCTCTGCCTCCAGATTGTTGGGATTAAAGGCATGCACCACCACGCCAGCCCATGGGGGGCTGACAGAAGGACCCAAGGAGAGTCTTTGGGAAAAGGTGGAGGTTAATAAATTTTCATGGCAGCAGAGGTCAGAGGACTGTCTTGGTCAAATCCCAGAACTACACATAAAGAATTTTGAGTTTTCAAGCCCATGGAAGATCCCCCACTTACAGGGAGACAGAGGAGGGAGGGGAAACTGTAGTCAGTATATAAAAGAAATGAAAAAAAAAAAAAAAAAAAAACAACTAGAATTAGTGTTATAGAAAAAAAAATTTTTTTTTTGAGTTTTATGGTTAAGTCATAATTTAATTCCTCCGAAAACCTTAACTGCTCCTTCCAAACCCCCACCTTAGTGACTCAAAGTCCCCACCTTCTAATCCCCTATGTACGGGCATTTGTACACATACATGCCGACTATAAAGTTGTTTTCTGACCTGCCACAAAGAAAGAACACTCCAGGTTTTCCATACCGAGAAAGGGAGCGTCAGCAGTGACTCACCTTCTCCTCAGCCAGGTGCAGGAGCTGCTTCTTGGCCTTCTCTACATCTGAGGAAGGACCCCTGATGACAACTGTGTCACTTCCAGAACCCTCCACAGGAAAGTGAATGTGGACTCCACCACATTCCTCCATGATGGAGCGGATCAGACGGCCCTTTGTGCCAATGAGAGAGTTGTGAAGTTTGGCAGGGATTGAGACCTCCACCTCAGCTATGTTGGCCTGAAATCAAATAGAACATTAAGAGGAAGTTACATTGTTGTGTGGTGAGAAAAGGCCAGAAGAAAAGAATGCAGCTGAAACCTGAAAGTGTTTGAAGAAACAGGATAGGGGGAGACTTTCTAAGGCAGCTGGGTGTAGGCCAGCAGGAAGACATAAACAGTGTTAATAGGAAGGCCATGACTTCAGACTATGTAATGCTGGATCTGCTTGCTGCCTTAGTCAATTCTGCAGGTGGCTGGCAGGTGAATTAATATGTGTGTTATAGAATATTTTAAGGTGTGTTACTTTTGTTTATGTTGCATTTGTTACTTTGCCTGTCTAAAACACTTGATGGTCTAATAAAGAACTGAATGGAAAATAGCGAGGCAGGAGAAAGGATAGGTGGGGCTGGCAGCCAGAGAGAATAAATAGGAGGAGAAATCTGGGAGGAGAAGAGGAAGAAGTAGCTAGAGAAGGAGGAGGACTCCAGGGGCCAGCCACCCAGCTACACAGTGAACCATGGCACTGTAAGATTTACAGAAGAGGCCGGGCGGTAGTGGTGCACGCCTTTAATCCCAGCACTCGGGAGGCAGAGGCAGGCGGATCTCTGTGAGTTTGAGGCCAGCCTGGTCTACAGAGTGAGTTCCAGGAAAGGCGCAAAGCTACACAGAGAAACCCTGTCTCGAAAAAAAAGATTTACAGAAGAGAACGGGAAAAGCCCAGAGGCAAAAGGTAGATGGGATAAGTTAAGGAAAGCTGGCAAGAAACAAGCCAAGCTAAGGCCGGATATTTACAATTAAGAATAAGCCTCTGTGTGATTTATTTGGGAGCTGGGTGGTGGGCCCTCCAAAAGAGCAAAGAGTAAAAGAGCAAAAATAAACAACATATGTCTACAAACAAATTTTCTTATTAAAACAAAGACTCTGATTTTAGTCAAGATGAAATAACGACTGAATTTACCCGTTACCTAAAAAAGTGGTTTTAAAGACACTGGTGATGAGAAACAGGCAAGGCGAGCCACAAGAGGCGAGGAAACAGGTATCAGTCAGGGACGAGGCAGTGTGAATACACAGACCAGAGTTTAACGAGGGCAGCATGGATAAAAAAAACCCCTGAGAAATAGAGGCCACTTATCTACGGATTTACACAGACATTACCCTGGGTGCAGGAGGAGCCTAGGACTAAAAGGGATGGTGCCTGCATCCCACCTTCAGTAGATGACATGGGGCTGAGTCTTAAGTCTAAGCTTAGCAGAAGCTACTTGGACCCAAACTAGATACAATCAGGTGTGATCCTGTCTAACAACCCTAAAGAAACAAATGGTTTCTCAGTAAGCATATGAATATATGCAACAATAATAATATCAGTCACTAACTGGACTTATGGGGATGTGCTGTATAATGACTTCTCAATTAAAATCTTTCTCTCTAGGCTGGGTGTAGTGGCACACAACTTTAATTCCAGGTAGAGGCAGGTGGATTTCCGTTGAGTTTCAAGCCAAGCAAGGCTAAGGAGTCAGACCCAGTCTATAAACAAAAACAAGTTCTCTTTTGGAGGAGGCTCAAGTCTCAGAAGTAAAATTTATAAATTTTACTTATAAATTTATGAAATTTATAAAGTTCAGGAATTAAAAAAAAAAACAAACCCTCTAGAGTCTCAGGAACGTCTTGAAACTTCCAAGATTCACAAGGACCCTCTCTAAAGTTAGATATGCAGTAATAATTGCAGGGAGAGGAAGTTTTCTAACTGTCCAAGTGGTGCAGTGAGGTCCAGGGATGCCACTATCACAAGAGGTCACCCATGTACCTGTAAGTAAGCTCTCATCCACGGTCTGTAAAATGAGCAATAAACTCACGGGTTTACCAAACTGGACTTTGGTGTACTGGTTACATCAGTGTGTTGTTGACGCCATATCCAGTGTGAAAAGATACTCGCTTATGTCTCCCCAGGAAAGTCACACAACAGGATGATTCCAGGGGTGTACAATTATCATCAAAGTGCACAATGAAAATATTTCTAGCTTACTGCATGTTAATTTTTTAAAAGCTAAACAAAATTCAGTGGGCACTTTGAGATACAGTTTGCTTTCCGTTTTACAATCCTTCTGTGTACGATGTGTCTGAGTGTAGACACACACATGGAGGTCAGAGACAATCCTGGGCCACAGGGTTTCTTTTTACCCACTACATATGCTAGGCTAGCTGGTCTACGAGATTCTGGGGATTCTCCTGTCTCCAGTTCCCATCTCAATGTATGTACACACACTGCAATTACAGACGTGTACTACCGCACCTGGCTTCAACATGATTTCTGAGGCTCTGAAACCATGTACTTAAGTTTGCTCAGTAAGTACTTTATCCACTGAGCCATCTCTCCAGCCCCAGAAATGATTTTCTGGTATCAAAATTAACAAAAGGAAAATGTCTAAGCAGGGTGTGGTGGTGCATGCCTTTAATTCTAGCACTGGGGAGGCAGAGGCAGGTGGATCTTTGAGTTCAAGGCCAGCCTGGTCTACAAAATGAGTTCCAGGACAGCCAGGAGTACACGGAGAAACCCTGTCTCAAAAAACCAAACCAAACCAAACCAAATCAACCAACCCCTCCCCCAACAGAACGAAAGACAGTCTAATGAAGTCACACTGGGTCAGACCCAAGGACAGGTGGCATCCTTGCTGTAGTGTCAAGTGAATAAGAACTGAGAAACACAAGTAGAGAGCTGCTGACCACTTGATTCAACACTCCCCAGGTGGACAGCGGAGCCCCACACAGGCTGGGAAGAGTTGGCTAGGGATTTTAAGGAGTTCCACCAAGAAGCATCTCCCATTACCAGGTCTTTCTGGATAGACAGAATCCGGCTCCGGGCAGCTTCACAGTTGGCTCTCTTGCCAGTGATGACAATGGTCTCAGAGTTGCTGTTCTCTGCAGGAAGGTCAATCTTGGTATTGCTTTCTTCACGAATCTAAAGGAGAGGTACATAAGAGAAAGTTTTCCTACAGTAGACACACCTGAGCACAGGGCTGGGAAGGAAGGTCTGTCCCTCCTTTTAATCCACAAAGGCTTTAGGGCTGGCCAAAATGAGTTGATCACCTTTTTAATGTTTGCACCTCCTTTCCCAATGATATTCTTGTGAAACTGTTTGAAGATCGGTACAGAAATTGAATAGCTATTTTCCACCTTAAAGACAAGAGAATGATACAATGATTCATGCCAGAGGGTGAAGTCTCCTTTTTATCCTCCAAAGCTACATGAGCTCAAGTGCATACCACTGGCAAACACAGACCCAGCCTACTTTTCTCCTTGATTATTGTTAGGAAAAATTAGATAAATTGTCCACCATCTAATTAACTTGGCATATCAATTTACAGAAACCCTTTTATAAGAATTGGTCATCCAAAGAATCTGTAGCTCTTCAGTATACACAGAGAAAAGTCTGTCCACACAGCTTCAACACATTCTGGCTAGGGGAGGGACTTAAAATTGATGTCAAGGCTTGTCGGTCCTGGTACCCTAAAAGCCCAGCACCTGGTAGCTTCATGGCAACAGTTCAGTGATACCTGGTCAGGGGAGACAGGAACGAGAATGGACCCCTCATGTGACCATGGTGATCTGCGCTTTTCCTACCAATTCCCTTTCCACATTTTTCTAAACCTTTCAGCTTGTTTCTTCTTACAATTATCTTTTCTTCCTCTTTTTGGAGCCAGGACAGCATTGAATTCAAGGTCTCTGCCTCTGTGTGCTAGAATTACAGATATATGCAATTATGCCTCCTTTCCCAGTTCAATTTTTGAGGAAACAGTTAATTCAGTAAATTACTCTCTCTTTACCTGTGTTTTCTCTTTCCTTACAAAATGGGGCAGGTTCTCTACCTGGGTATTTGAAGATTCCCTCAAGAAAAATAAGGGGGATACGGAAAACGGCATCTTCACTTGACTTCCACCACAGACATTTGATAATTACCGACAGTGTATACCAAGCACCAAGGTACTGAGACAGGTGTTACCATCACTTTGTTCCAAGCCCCTGAGACAGCAGACCACCCTTAGGGCCGAGCTCCTGCAGGTACTCAAAAGTTCTGTGGGAGCCCTGCTCCCCAAACCCAGAGGGTACATGAAGTTGCCTACCAGGTCTGCAACCATCTTCTGCATGTACTTAGTGCATTTTTCCACCTCATTCTTGGGGCCTCTGAGTTGCACAATATCACTTTTTTGTGCTGGGTCTGGAAAGTTGATGATAACCTAAAACAAATCACCAGGAGACAGTGTACAATTATTTAAGACTAAACTTGGGGGCAGCAAGATGGATCAGTGGGTAAGGATGCTTTGCCACCAAGCCTGATGACCTGAGTTCAGAACTCACAAAGTGAAGAGAACTAACTCCTGAAAGTTGTCCCAACCTCAATCCATATTATCTACTGTGTATGTATGCCTATGACTTGTATGTTTTTAAAGTGAAATACTGACAATTCCTTAAGTGGAAATCACCACTCCTAGAGGTAAGCGAATGCTTTTGGGGTTGGCAGTGTAGTTCAGAGGCAGAGCCCTTACTGGCATGCACAAGGCCTTGTGGGTTAGATCCCCAATAACAAGGAAAAACAAAAACCAAGGAAGGAAGGAAGGAAGGGAGGGAGGGAGGGAGGGAGGGAGGAAGGAAGGAAGGAAGCAAGAAGGAAGCAAGGAAAAAAGGAAGCAAGGAAGCAAGGAAGGAAGAGGGAGTACTTTGGAGAAAGCTTTACCTCTGGGAATTTGTCACGAATTTCACGAATCCGTTCACCTTTCTGCCCAATGATTGTGCGATGAAATCTTTGCTCAATGATTAGATCCTTGGTACGCTCATTTTCCTAAAATATAATTAAAGTAGATGATGCCATTTATCACAAGAAAGGCTACTAACGTCCCACCACCAGGCACCATGTGAGGTGGTGTCCAGGTAGCTGTCTGCAGCAGCCTTTAGAAACAATATGCCACTGGGAGTGCCTATTCCAGGACACCTGTCTGACATCCTGGTAGTGAGCTATCTCCCTGAACAGTACAGTTAAAGAATGGACTGCGGGGCCCATCAGCCCTGAGTGCAGTCACAGTAGCACTGACCACTAAACTGGGCCAGAAGCACTTGTTTCCACCAGAACTACAACATCCTACACAGCAGGGAAACGCTCCTTGAGCACAATCGGGCTTGGACCACATTCCCTACGCGGATAATTAGGATGGCTCATCACAGGTCAGTGAACCCACACCAGTCTCAATGTCCTCCATTGTCCCCACTGAAATGTCCAAAGGAAAGAACAGCAGGCACAGACAGAATCCCGGAAGAACACCATCAGCCTACAAACACTGTCAAGACTTCTGGTGGCTCCGACTGGTATCTGATAACAGTGATTCAGTACAGGCAGAACACACTCCAGGGCAAGGTACACAAGGCAGGAGGTAATGATGGCAACAGCAGACCTTGGCTTAGAGACCAAGCTCAAGGACAGCCAGAGGACAGCCAAAGGATTACAGGAAAGAAAGAACCACTCCCCATAAAACATTTCTTCCAGTTTGAGGTTCCTAGCATGGGAACTAGGGTAAGAACATGAACTGGGACCAACACATAGTAAGACATAGTTATCAGGTCTTAAATCAACCTTGTTGGACTTTTAAAGGCTGTCAGAGACTTTCATGGGAAGCTAGTCAGGAATCCCTGCAGCATGATCCTCATCATTGTGTGTCTCAGGCCCACAGTGAGACTGCATTGTCTTTCAAGCCTAGAAATAACAGCCCATCTGTGAAGCTGCAGAAGGCACACGGGACCTCTGTTCTCTAGCACTCAGGGGTGAAGAGAGACAAGATTCACTGGTGATCTGGGGAGGACAGCAGAAGAAACATGGCTCCAGGACCACACATTACAACAATGCTTTTCCTTAGAGGCAGCCAACGGGCACAAGCCAGCACCTCTCGGGAAAGGTCTGGATGCTTGGCTTACCATTCGAGAGGCGAGCTCCAGCAGCTCCCGCTTGGCCTGTTGCACGCCCTGTGGGTCTCCCTCAATCCGGATCAGGTTACTCTTCTCGCTGTCGGGGGGGATGCGCACAGACACCTTGTACTGGTCTTTGATTCTGTTGACTTAGGACAAAAGGAAATACAAATACATCTTCAACACAAAAGGTATGGTTGTCTACTAATGACTAATAGTAAAGAGAATGAGGGTCATGCTTCAATATGCTAACTAGTCATTCCTATTCATCAAAATTTTCAGTGTCTAAAAAAGAAAAACAAACAAAAAACCTGGGTGTGCTCTCCAGATTGCTAAGTTTCTAGGGCATTGTCTTCCAGCCTTGAATATAAGCTGCAACTGCCCTAAGAGCTTCAGATGAATGATGACCAGTGTTAATTAGTATGAAACATAGCTGGCCTCGAGTATACATATGGTCTTAGAATATCTAAAATATCTAAAATAACAGGCACTACTAATATGCAAGTAATTTTGGTAACTATATAATTCAGGCAGCAAGTTACGCGCATTAAATAAGGACACAGCACCTGGGGACCTGATTCACGCTGGCAAAGTCAGGGTCGCATTAAATAGCACTGGCTGGCCTCCAGCTGTCTGCCTCTGCCTCCTAAGTGTACCACCACACTAAGGCCATTTAACTTGGGGTCCCTCAAGGGATCATGGTTTTCAGGGTAGTATACTGGAGATTATGCCTTTTGTAAAACAGAGTTGTTTGGCAAAATTTGTAAAAATCTCTTCCCATCACTTTCTCTGGACAGAATATGGTGATCCCATTCACGACCTGTCCACCGTACAGTCAGGAAAAGCAAAGCCCAAGATGAGCTCCACAAACAGTATATGATAGTCATCTGGTAGGGACTGATGTGATCAGCTGTTCCAGGGTTAAATTCAAGAGTAAGAGATAGGGGTAGGTTGGGGAAAATAGATTTTAGAATATGGAAGAAAATGAAGGTTTGTAACTGGTAGAACACAGTTCTTTGACAGTTCTGTAATTCCTAGTGAGCAGAAATCAATTTCAGAAGTGTATGACTGTACTTTGTACCTATTAAGTAAACTCAACAGTTAACTAAAACAAAAAGCAAAACTATAAAAGCAAGTTCCTGGTGTGCACACACATGTGAAGTAAGTGCCAACTGAGGTCATTCAGCTGGGAAATCATCACTGTCATGAAAATGGCACAGAATATAAAACTACCACCAGAAAGAATGCATCAGTCACAGGTCACTGTGGAGCAGACAGGCTTATATTTACAAGCAACAAAAAACATAATGAATGAGTGATGCAAAAGGATCTGTTGAGGGCTGGAGAGATGGTTCAGTGGCTAAGAGCACTGGCTGCTCTTCCAGAGGTCCTGAGTTCAATTCCCAGCAACCACATGGTGGCTCACAACCATCTGTAATGAGATCTGGCGCCCTCTTCTGGCCTGCAGGCAAAACACCATACATAATAAATAAATTAAAAAAAAAAAAAGGATCTGTTGAACCCCTATAGGCATGGAGTTGTTTCAAGGATATGCAAATGTGTTCTATGAGTACAGCCATACAGGAAAGGTGGATTAAAAGAAGGACTAGAAGGACTTGAATGGCGACATACACCATAATCCCAGCTCTCAGGACCCCGAGGCAGGAAGGTCACAAATTCAATTAGGCTATCTAGATACCCTATCTGGGGGTGGAGGACTCCTTGGCCTAGCACTTTCAAGGGCCTGGATTTAATTTCCAGCACTCAATCTACCAATCCTTGGGGGTGGTGGCTCACTTTAACATACTGTTAAAGTCAGTGCACTCTTGTGCTGCTCCTGCAATCTGAACCAACAAATTAAAACCCGAGCTTGAGACAGTGTATGACTACTCACTTAACAATATTCCTCTCTGAGTGGACGACTTGGACACAAGTCTGGGAAGGTAACTATAAGAGTCCCACGAACACTGGTGGGCAAAGTGTAGCAGGCTGGATGAAGAGTAAAGACACAATGTTCAGCTAGAGAGGGCTGGTTTCTGAAAGTGACAATTAGGTCTCTTTAGGAAGGTGTAGAAGCTGCATAATCAATTTCTATTGACAGCAGCACTTTGCCTGGCGTTTTTACCCAGCACTCAGGAGGCTACAGCAAGAAGATCATGAAGGTCCTCATCACTGAGGTCCTCCTTCTCAGGGCTTCAGGGCATTAGGCCCTGCCACCACCCATCAGCCTTACTCACTGTTAGCTCCACTCTTTCCAATGAGGTGTCTGTGGAATTTATGGTCGATGTTGATCTCTACATAGTCCATCCGGTTAATCTGCAAGGGAAGAACAAAGTTCAAAAGATGAATGCTTCTGGCTCAAAGACGTGCCTGGCCATTCAGAAATGCAGAAGATATCAGCACTTGCCCTTTCTTCTCCCCATTTCTCCATTTTCTGTTTTTTGAGACAAAGTTTATCTATGTAGCCCTGGCTGTCCTGGAACTCTCTATGTAGATCAGGATGGCCTCCAACTCCAAAGATCCACTTGCCCCTGCCTTCTAAGTGCTGGGATTAAAAGTGTGCACCACCACACACCCAGCAGGAAATGCCCTATCTCTTACTGTTTTTTTTTTTTCCCCGAGACAGGGTTTCTCTGTGTAGCTTTGCGCCTTTCCTGGAGCTCACTTGGTAGCCCAGGCTGGCCTCAAACTCACAGAGATCCGCCTGCCTCTGCCTCCCGAGTGCTGGGATTAAAGGCGTGTGCCACCAACGCCCGGCGGAAATGCCCTATCTCAACCACCAAGAACTGCTGCAAGATTGTCCCTCTGTTACCCTCAAAGGTCTCAACCTCAAAATAGTTTCCCTTACCCAGAGTTCTGGGAGCCCAGTCATCTTCTGTCTCAGAACCTATTCCACACATAACAAAGCTACTCTTCTGTCTCCATGACCACCCATGTAAGACCTGAATGACAAGACTTCTACCTGTTCCCACCCTACCAGAGCCTTCCCTGTAGCTAGCAAATGTTCTACTTAGAGGGGCACTTACCAGGTCTTTGACCATTCCTTCGATCTGTTCTTGGGCTACACTCACATCCTCCGTGGGGCCCTCCAGGGTGATCTTGTCCTCCCCTTCTGTGAACTCAATGTGAACCTACCAAACCAAAATGAGGGAAGGAATGGCCAAGCCAAATAACGCAAGCTGCTATGTAGTGCACAGGTAGTGAGGGTCTCATCCACCAACCACACAAAGAGCTGAAAGGAAGGGTGAAGGATGGCACCAAACATCATGGTCCAAGGTCTGATATACCTTCTGTGCTGAGAACAGGAGCTGGGAAGCCCTTCACAGTGTGCTTGCCCTCAGTGTGTACAGACATCACCACTGTTCATGCTCTCAGGCATTGTTTTCCCTTTGGAAGGCAGACTTCACTTTGATTGTATAAAGAGAAAAGATGGCAAAGACAGACAGTGTCTCTTTTCTTTCTTCATTTTTGTGTAAAAATCCATGTGAGTTTATGTCTGCAGAGACCTGAAGCAGATGGCAAGAATCATCCTTGGTGATTCTTCCACCTTACTAAAGAGGCAGGGTCTCTCAGTCAAACCAGAGCTTGCTCTGGGGATCCTGGTTCTACCTTCTGAGACTAAACTTATAGGTAGGCTGCCATGCCCAGTTGTCATTTATGCAAATTCTAGTCTTCATACTTTTTCAGCATTTTAGCAGCTAAGCTATTTACTCAGTCCAAGGACAAAAATTCTGAAAACAATATGATGGAGTAAAACACACTTTTCACATGAGCAGGCCAGTATCTTGTGTTGTTTGTAACATACAAAGGGTAAGATAGTTGGAAAGGGAGAGCAGTCTGCCTACATCTAAGTATATCATTTGTGATTCTAAGGCTAGAAACACTGAAATGACAAGCAAGCCAGACAACACCAATGTCAGCAGAACAGGAATAAAGTGACAGAGGCTCTCTGCTGTCTCCGGTAAGGACAACACAGTGTGAGAAGGCTGATGACGTCCCTTTCCAAGTGTTGCTCTTCAAATCATTATGAAATCATTACGCTGTAATTATTAAATGCACAGTTAAGACATTTATTAATCCTATTAATGAAAACTGTCTCTGGTTACAAAGACTGAAAAATGGTGCATATACCTAAAGACATTTATTATGCTCTTCCATGGTTATTAAGGGAAGCTGACTGTATCAATAGGGTAACTGAAGCTTGATATTGCTCTATAGTCTTCAAATCATCCACAGTACAAACATCAACAACAAAACCTTATCAGGCAATTTCAAAACACCAGGTTAAAAGTGTTTCCCTACCTTTGGCATTTGCTGAGTGATTTTGGCCAGGTTCTGCCCTTTCTTACCAATGATGAAACGGTGAAGCCAGGAAGGGGCAGAGACTGAGGAAACTGTAAAACTGTTGGCCTAGGACAAAAACAGGGAAACAGTTGTGGGTCTGCAGGGCTCAAGTTCATGTTGAAACAAAGGTCACACCAGGTGCGGTGGTGCATTCCTTTAATCCCAGCACTGAAGGCACTGAGGCAAGTTGAGCTTTTTTTTTTTTTTTTTTAAAGAGTTTTAGGAAAGCCTGGTCTAACAGTCAGACATTATTAAAAAAGAAAAAGTCAAACCACTCCTATAAGAGTACAAAGGTGGGGCTGGGGACACAGCTTATGGTCCCCAGAGCTGGATGGGGTAATGTATGTTTGCAACCTCACTACTAGAATTGTGCTTGCCTGACAGCCCAGCCCACTTGGGAGGCTCTATGTCAAGAGAACGTCAGAACGTCTCACCTCCTAAGTGATGACCCACTTATAAGCACTAGCGCGCGCGCGCGCGCACGCACACACGCACACACACACACACACGCACACGCACACACACACGCATGCCTGCATATGAACACATGCACTAGCGCACACACACACACACGCATGCTTGCATATGAACACAAACACTAGCACATACACACGCATGCCTGCATATGAAAACACACACAAACACACACACACACACACACACACACACACACACACACACACACACAAACACACACACAAAGATTTCAGTGGTGAGTGGCCCCAGCCCCAAACTGGGGGCATATTTCACTGTTTCTGGGTCTCCAGGATACACCAACAAAGAGCCAGTCCATAATGGGCCCCCCCAGAAATTATCAAAGCACATTTTACTCTTAGAGGGAACTACCTTGGCATAGACTTCAGTCAACGCCTGTCCCAACTTTTCAGGCTCACCACGAAGTATCACAGTTTCAGAGATGCTGTCTGAGGGTGGAATCTCAACAGAAACTCCAGTTCTTTCCAGGATCTCTTGCAATGAATTGCCTTTTGGCCCAATGACATACTTGTGCTGAGATTTCTTCACTTCTACCGCAATGGTTGTAGTCTTCTTCTTCTAATTAAGAACACCATAAAGGTAGTCAGCAAGAGAGACAGGAGACACAGGCAGTGTGGACAGACTGTCACTACCAACAAAGTCAGAAGGGGACATAGATGTGGTTCTCAATAAGTGAAGCCCATAACCAGCTTCTCCAAAATTCTACTTCTCAAGTACCTGGCCTTCCCCCGAGTCTGGTCACTTTCAAAGCTGTTAATGTCATCCCCGAAGACCTGAGTAAATAAATCAACTGCTCTCCCCATTTTTCTTCTTCTTTTTCTCTTATAGAGCTGGGGATTTGACCTAAGGCTTTGTGCTTGTTAGGCAAGTGCTCTACTATAGAGCTACACTCCCATCCTGCTTTTTCCAAATAAGGAACATGTTTCACACTTCAAAGTCAGAATAACCTACAAATCACCTCTAAAAAGTCTGTGCCAATCTTACAGCAGCAACCTATCTATCAGTGTGGTCACAGACCTGAGAAAGGACACATACCAGGACACCACCCTACAGCATACTAGTAGGCCAGGAGGGAAATGTGGCCACCAAGCACTGAACTTGATACTGAGGCTTTGTGTGCAAGGGGGAACGGATGCAGGGTCGGTCAACTATGGTACTGGCCAAATTCCCACACTCAAATCCCATGAACTGTTCCTGTTCTCCACTCTGCCCCCTCCACAATGCACCTTTTCCTCATAAATCTTCTTAATACGAGCCACGGCCTGAGCAAGCTGCTCCTTCTCTCCAGTGAAGACGATTTCTGTCCGGTTAACACTGGGTGGAGGGATGTTGATGCGAGTCCCTGTCTCCTGCATGATCTCACCCACAAGTCTATTGTATGGCCCAGCGATGAAGGGGTGGAAGGCCTTCTCCACTTCTAGCCTCTCTACAGCACGCTTGTCCTGCAAAGGGCAGAAGGAACTGATAAGAGCACCCTGGAAGAGCAGAGCTTGCCGAAGTCACAGTCAAGGCTCACATACACACAGTGCCCCTAGTTCCTTTTGAAAGGGGCAGCTCACTAGAAGCAAGGCCAGTGCTGGGCAGGTGGCAGAGTGTAGGGTACAAGCCACTCAGAGACCTACCTGTTCAGCAGAGATGAGAAGGACCTCATGGCGAGCTTTCTCAATGCCTTCTTTGGTGCCAGTGATCTTGATCTGATTACTGGGGTCATCTGGGCGTGGGATCTGGATTTTGGTTGCAGTTTTTAGTTCTAAGTCTTGCAGTTTCTCTCCATTTTTGCCAATGACAAAGCGATGGTGCTCTTTAGGAATGGTAACAGTTGCTGAGGCCTGTAACAGGAGAGACCAACAAAAAAATAAAAACCCACATAGGGTTCTGAGGAAGCACATTCGTCTAGGACATTCTCTAATGAGAATGCTCAACAAACCTCTCTCACTCTATTACAACCATGAGAGCTCAAACACCACGCCACAGTCACAGGGTGCCTACCCTGGCCCCAACTAGGGCCATTTCAAGTGTATCTACACCACTGCTCAGACCTCTCTATTATAAGAGACAGAAGAAAACATGTCTGACTGCATGGAGAAATTAGTATTTCATTACATTTTAACATTTATAACAAGGGGGAAAAAAGATGACTCTAGAAATCACCAACTTCACTTTAACAACTGCAAGTTAGGATATGTAACATGGGGTGTAGTCCAATGGTCTAGGCTTGACAGGCATCTACAAACCCTGGCTTTGATCCCCACCATGGGAAAAGGGAGAAAAATGTATGCTACAAGCTAACAACATCACATACAAGCTACAAAAGGCAGCTTAAATCACAAATATATTATTTTTTTCTAATTACAAAAAAAAATTACTGGAGTTTTTAAGCATAAAGTTGATTATAAAACTTCCATGGGCTCAGTGCTGGAAGGTGAAGACAGGATCCCGGGGCTTGCTGGCCAACCAGTCTAGGTAATTGGTGAGCTCTAAGTATGGTGGGACACTCTGTCTCTCAGAAAGAGATGAAGAAAGACATCTGATGTCAACCTCTGGTCCCCACATGTGCACACACCCTTCTCTCACACCCGTACCCGCCCTCACACCCCAAACTTGCATGGGAAAACCAGAAAGCCAAGCAATAGTGCAGCACTAGATAGAAGACGGAGAGCATCAGCACAAAGGAAGACTGACTAATGGACCAGAAACAGACCTAGGCTGCCGGGGACACTTAGGACCACCGAGAACCTTTTGGTCAGAAAGGGTGCTGATGACAAAAGAGCCATGTGGGAAGAGGTCAACCTGGACCAGTATTTCACAATACCAGAATACAACCAAATAATTAGAAACCAAAAAAGAAGAACACCCTTAGACATGCAGGAAGAAAAAAGGGATAAACTTTTTTATGACTTGGAAGTGGAAAATGCTTTCCTAACAATGATTCAACATAATAAAAATAGTAGACGTTACTATATAAACGGACCAAACATTCACAGAGCAAAACATACAGAGATTAAAAAAGGAACAATAAACTGTAAAAAATTTTACTTTTTATGCCTGATGAAGGGACTGGAAGTTCTTCTAGTGTGAATTCCCCAAAACTGAGCAAGCGAACCATCTGACATAAAAAATAGAAGAGACCTTTAACAAAATGCTGCTGCAAATTAAAAGATATCCCGGGGCGGTGGTGGCGGCGCACGCCTTTAATCCCAGCACTCGGGAGGCAGAGCCAGGCGGATCTCTGTGAGTTCGAGGCCAGCCTGGGCTACCAAGTGAGTTCCAGGAAAGGCTCCAAAACTACACAGAGAAACCCTGTCTCGAAAAACAAAACAAACAAACAAAAAGATATCCCCAAGGCCGGGGAAATGGCATGGCTGGTAAAGTGCCTGCCATCTAAGTTAAGATCTGGGTGCAGTGGCACATGTCTGTAATTCTAATAGCAGAGAGTGAGAGAAGACTAGGAGATTTTTGGAGCTCATTGACCAGTCTGCCATCCTGGAGCTCCAGGTTTAGCAAGAGACCCTTTCTCAAAAAAAAAAAAAAAAAAAAAAAAAAAGGAGGTGGAGCATGCTCAGGAAGACACTGGGGCATCAGTGTCCAGCTTGCACAGACACAAGCACACACTCATATAAACACCTACATATGCATTTGCATACAAAAGCCAGGAAAAGTCTGTTCAGCTATGCCTCTGACTGGCAAAACCCTAAATATTACATGAGCTTGGCTCTTGTACTCTGCAGATGGGAAAGACACTTAAACTTCTTCTTTTTTTTTTTTTTTTTTTTAAAGATTTATTTTATTTATTATGTATACAGAAGAGGGCGCCAGATCTCATTACAGATGGTTGTGAGCCACCATGTGGTTGCTGGGAATTGAACTCAGGACCTCTGGAAGAGCAGTTAGTGCTCTTAACCTCTGAGCCATCTCTCCAGCCCCAACACTAAACTTCTAAGGGAGGGAACTTACTTGTTGTTGGCCAAAGTAGATACTTAAAATCACCTTTTGACCTAGCAATATGATTTCCAGGATTATCTCAAAATACAAACCAGTAAAAAAGAAATAGCCTATAAATATGATCCCCCCCCCCCCTTTTTTGGTCAGTCAAACCACCCAAGTGCTTAAACTACAGGATACCTACAGAGTATGTCACACAGCTGTCTGTCTATAACAGAGGAAAATCAGTATTTGTTGATACACAAGACACCACAGAAAATAGTATGAAAAAAAAAGCAATGTAGAGATTAGGGCTTATGGCAAGTTGTATTCTGTTTCTATTTGTAAATGTAAACAATGAGTAACATACGTAGTGGGTATATAGGTACAGTCACACACAAGGAAATGGGGGGACAGGTGCGTACTATATAAGCTGGGAAGGAGGGCTTCTATCCAGCTTTGACATTACAGTCATGTGACTGTTGGAATAATTTTGAAAAACTTAAACTCAAACAAATGGTAGGAAAACCCAGAAAAAAAATATTTTGATTTAAAAATAATGCCATTTTTTCATGTTAAGCAGAAATAGTTTGGATACATGATATCCCTTTCTCAAGAACTTCCCTTGAGAAGATGCAGGAGCCTGACCACTCTACAGCGACTGCACTGAGCCCGGCACTCACTTCTCCACTGCATTTCCCACTCCAAAGACCTGGGGAAAACACCCCAAGATCTCTGGAAGCATATACCCAAAGTAACCTGAGATCTCTGTGTTAGAAATTAAGAAATCCAGATTATTGGGTAGCAACAGAAAGCTGCCTACAAGAAGAAAACCTAAGGTCTCCTCTAGTCAAAGACAAGGCAGCTTATTTCTCAATGTCCCCAAGCTCATGATGACATTATAGGAAAATTCCTTAGCATGGTGGCACATGGCACCTAAGGTGGGATCATGAAGTAGAGGCCAGCCTGGACTGCACTGTGAGTTCTATGACAGCCTGACTCTGATCACCAGTGAAGATGTGGTCAGAGAACCAATACCATCTGGATCAGAAGTCACTAGTAGCCGCAACTCCTTTGTTCCTGAGAAATTCTTATACTCCAGGTATAGAAGTAAAATAGTACTGATTATGTAGTACCAAATGGCAGAAGTATGTTTATAGTCATTGCAGAAAGTGGTGGAAATTCTAATCAAAATTTATTTAACATTTCTTAAAAAATTAATCTAAACTCAGCCCTCAAACATTCTAATACAATGTAATCCAAAGATGTACTAAAATTTGACAATTACCTGCTGAAGACTGATGGCAGAAAAATAGTAAAGGGAAAAATTACATTAGTTAATTATTTATTTACGCTAAGGATCAAACCTAGGGTCTTGCACACATTAAAAGCACTTTACCAGGCCGGGGGTGGAGGTTGCACACCTTTAATCCCAGTAGCTGGAAAGGCAGAGGCAGAAGATCTCTGTGAGTTTGAGGTGAGACTGGTCTACAGAGAGTTCCAGAACAGCCAGGGCTACATAGAGACCCTGTCACCAAAAAGAAAAGAAAACCAAACCAAACCAACCAACCAACCAGACCCCAAAACAACCAAAAAACCCAAACAACAAAAGGGACACTTTACCTACCACTGACAGCATCCTCAGACCAAGTGATTTATTTTAAAAATTACGTTTTTATTTACTTTATGGGCATTTATGTGTGTGTTGTTGGAAGACAACTGGGGGAACTGGTTCTTCCCTTCTACTGCGCGTGTTTCAGGGATCAATTCAGGTTGCCAGCAGGTATCTTTCCCCATGAAACCATCTTCCCAGCACCATCATACATTTTAAAATCAACTATTGATAAAAGTAGGATGCAGAAAACACCACTTTCAACTTTTAATGAATTTAGCCAGCTCACCAGCAAATCTTACGAACATAAGACAAATAAGGCCTCCAAACCAATCTCAGAACCAGTTCACGGGAAAATCAAACAACAGCAAAACTCATTTTGTGGTAACAAGTATCCCCACCAGACAAGCTGAATATGAAAGTAATCAAGCTCAAGGCTAGGCACAGTGGCATGTGCCTTTAATCCCAGCACTCGGGAGACAGAGCCAGCTCCAAGACAGCCAGGGCTATGTAGCAAGACTTTGTCTCAAAAACAAAACATAGCAACCCCAAAAAACAAGAAATAAAGTAGCCAAGCTCTTAATACCAGCCCATAAGACACAACAAAGGAAACCAGCAATACTAACCTTTTAACAAATCAACGGCTGTGTGTGTTTGTGTGTGTGTGTGTGTGTGTGTGTGTGTAGGCAGATACTGTTAAGGAGACATGTGATGCCATGATCAAATGAACATTGATTTAACCCACTTGAAAGACATCTGACACAGAAGTCTAACAAAGAAAGGGTTAAATGCGAATGAATGCCTTAGCATCTTCTTTATAAAGTAACAGACAACATACTATTTATAGGTGAGATGGTACTTTTGTATGCGCTTTCAAAAATTCTCAGTCACATAAGTTATTCATCACGTAACTAGTAAACTAGTATATACTAGTTTCAGAGCCTAGTATATACAAGTTACAATGCTACACAATCACAAGCAATGCTTTCACCTTTGTGACAGTTAATTGTATAATTCCATGAAGCTACCTGGGGCTTAGAACCACCTTAGAGACTGTGTGGCTCAGTCAGTGGCAGAGCAGGATCACTCCTCCTCTAGCTTGTCTAGAGCTCAGCAGCAAGTGGGAGTCACCCCCATCTCTGGACAAGCCCACACAGCATGGAAGTTGTCACATGGCACATCTGCCTTTTTCTTGGCCTTAGGGAGAAATGCCTTGCAGATTTGCTTTTTTATTCTAATGGGTCTCAAAGAAATTCCGAGTACCGGCATCAGACTGCTAGGAATAGAGGGGGAAAAAAAAATCTGACCTTTTACTTCCCAAGTTTGAGGCTTAGAAACTGATGCTGACTACCTACCTAGCAAGCTCACTGGCTTTTAAGTGTCTCAAACCCTGGGAAAAGCCTTATTTTTCAGTACATTTAGCTCAATGGCCAATCTGAGAGGTACCCCAGTGCTATCATTAATTTAGTGGTTTTCACTAAAATCACAAAGGTTCTAAATGCTGCCGACCTCTTGCCTGCACCAGGATCAGCCAAGTAACGGTCATTTGGGACACCAGGCCTCGGAATACCCACCTGTGTTTGCAGTCTAGCAACAATGTCCTTCCGGGCTTTCATGACCGCGTCCAGCTTCCCTGAGACCATGATGGAGAGGCCTTGGTCTTTGGCCAGAGAGAGCTCCAGATGAGCACCAGTCCTCTGCATGATCTCAAGGCAGATTTTTGCTTGTTCTCCTTCTCCAAATTGGTTCATGTCCTTGTATTTTCTCTCTTCCAGGGGTACATGAAACACCTGTTCAGAAAAAAATCCCCAAAGACAAAGTTACATCAAAGAAGAGGAAGAATGACCATATGCAGTATGTATTTACTAATCACTCACTCACTAAGCAGTGTCCTAGGCAAGGCAGTAAGGAGAAATCACCCAAGACAGGAGACTGGCATTCGGTACAGAGAACTGGAAAGAGTATCAGAAACAACAAGCCTGTGAAGGATGCAAAGGGAGGCAAGTGCCTAGGTCAAAACCACCAAGGAAACAACAGAGAACCTTCCTAAAGAGAGAAAGCAGCACCATGACAGGAAACAGCAGAGGCAACAGGCAGGAGAGCAGACCAGGAGGTAGGAGCATAGGCAACATCAAGAGTTTTAAGCATAACAAATTCTGCTTAAAGAGTGAGGAGCTTTAGGGAGAGCTGAGGAGGAGCATGGTTGGAGGGAAGAGGGATCAATCATCCCTGATAGAGCTGTGAACCTTCCAAACGATACATGTAACAAGACAAGATAGCAGCAAGGCCACAAGCAAAGATCAAGATGCAGTTGCTCACCCACACAAGGACAAGGAGTTATGGTTACACCGTAACAATTTTCTATCACAACCAGGCATCAGTTCTAACACTCATTAATAGCTCAGAGAGAAGGGCTAATGAAGCCAAAAGAAACCAGGAAATTAGTTAGCTGCTTACAGACAGATATCTAGCTTGGTTTTTTTTTTTTTTTTTTTTGGAAATAGGGTCTTACTATGTAGCTCTGGCTGGCTTCTGAATCAAGAGAACTGCCTGCCTCTGCTTCTGAGTGCCAGATTAACGACAGGTGTCACCAAGCCCAGCAACAGACTAGCTATCGACTGTAGGACAGGAAAGGCAGACCTGGCAACTATGGGCTACAGTGACTAGGAAAGCACGGCCCCATGAATCTGACAAATATGGCCTATCTCAAACTGTGTGTCAGCCCAGAGTGCCAGGGAGGCTGGATGGGATGATCATGGCAAAAGGTGTGCTCCACAGAGGAGGAGGGAGCTGTTTAATCGTTTGGCCCCCCCAACTGTACATACCCAAAGTGCTCTCATCACTGCAGATTCAAAACCCTTTTATCAGATCTGATGGTTTCCTACAAGGAGCAGATAAAGCAAAAAGAATGGTGTTTCTACCTGAGTGATGACAGAGGCCTTGATGGGCCGGATCTTGTTACTCCAGGCTCCAGCAGGTTCTTGGGCACTTTCCAAGCAAGCTGCTTTCTCAGGAAGTGGAGGGAAGGCATCCTTGTAGGTTGGCGGGTCACTTTCCTCTTCTGAATTTAAAGTGGCAACTAGACCAGAGAATACAGATTAGGAGGAAACCACTACAATTCAACATTATATGAAGAGAAATAGTTGAGAGGTTTCAGCAGGAACCCCCTGCCCACTAAACAATGGTGAGTGAGCAATGCTACTAAGGCATTCCCCTCACTCACAGCTATGGCAAAGGATCGCAGGTATCATCAGGCCCAGCACCCTGAGCGTGAGAAGAAATGTCAACTTTTTGTCCTCTACATGGTCCCACAGTCAGAGGTCAGACAGTGTAAGCCCCACTTTAATACTAAGATGTATAAAACCCTTGAAGGCAAGATTTTTAGGTCCTCATATTTTCTAATAGTACAAAAGAAAATCAAGACATAAATGCTTGGCACAGAGTACAAGTTTAAACATTGCTTTTAAGAACTACCTTTGAGGTAGGTTCCACATATTTTTCTGTAATGTACAATGGTGAAATTAACTCACATGGGAACTGTCTCTGATGTCCTCTCAAGCCAAGTCAGGAACAGCAAGACTTGGAAAAATCAGGGCCTCTGATTATTAGTCATGTTCATGGTCCATGATGCTCAATTTGAGCATGCTTTTGTCCAGTTAACCATTATCTCCACAAAAGCAAGTACATGACTGTTTTGGATAATCCCAAATCCCTAGGACTGAGCAGTATCTACCAGTAGCAGGGTCCATTAAAAACACAATGGAGCATGCAGACATGGAGGGGAGAAGACGCCCTGTGGAATTAGATAGGCCTCTAGTCTAAGTCCACTGCTTTCCAGCCTGATGGTCGTAGCATGAGCAGAGGCTGAACTCTGGCAGTGCTTTTTTCCCTCTTAAAGGAGAAACTACAGATAGTTGCACTTAGGCTCCAGAAACTGAGAACCGGGCAACCAGCAGTGTCTTAGGAATGACTAACACAGTGGTCACTGGGAATGGGTGGGTTAAGTGTGGCTAAGAAGTGAATTTTAAACATTTAATTCATTCTAAATTTTTGAAATGATATTCAATCCCATTATGGGAAAACTTAAACATGTTTTAACAACTTAGAACAATTTATTCTTTCTTTTGAAAATTTTAGAAAATATAAATATAAATCAAAAATATTATCTATATATGTCATCTGTGTATGTGCATACGTCTGCATGCTGAGTTGCATATGGAGGTTAGAGGGCAACTTGCAGGAGTCAGTTCTTTCCTTCAACTGTGTAGGTGCTGGGACCAAATCCAGGTCATAAGGCTTGGCAAGTAGGCACCATTACCTATTGAGCTGTCTTGTGAGCCCTGATGAAAGACTTTCGTAAAAAAATTTAGCACTCCAATCAAGTGCCCTATATAAATGTATACTAAAATTTAAAGAAAAATAGCTGGTTTTAAGATGTTGCAATGACAACATTTCACATACACTGGGTTAAATAAATATATTAAAAGCATAATGGCACATGCCTACAATCCCAGAGGCATAAGGATCATGAGTTTGAGATCAGCCTGGTTTAAACAGCAAAACTTTTGTCTGAAAATATTTGGGAAAAAATTCACTTGTTCCCTTTTATTTAACCTGGGTTTGGAAAACTTCCAAATTGCTTATGTGTCTAGCATTCTATTCCACTGGACAGTGCTGGTCTCTATCTTAGCCAGTGGCCTTCAAGAGCACAGAAATCAGACCTCACCTTCATCCTCAGAGGCTCAACAATGTCTTGGGATGCTTCACAGCCAACATTTTAGTATCCCATAATTAGAGCAACAATTTTGTAAATGATCCCATTAATTGCCAATTGTCAGATTAATTGGACTTCTAGGAAACTGCCCACATTTACAGCTCACTGTTTCTGGAGTCATTCCTCTCACCTGTCCAGTCCCACTTGCAACCAACTAATACAAATTAGCAGAAGCCCAGTCTCCGAAGGTTAGCAAGGAGAACTTGTAAAGTGGTCTGTCACCTTTGATTTGTTGTGGAACCAGCCCACTTCGATGTTCAGCAAAACTCTCTTGGGTCAAAACTGCAACGGAGCTCATGGTTGATCTCACGTCCACACACAATCCTAGTAAGACACTACATCAAGAGAAAGGTAATCAAGGAGGAGAAGTCCCAAGTACAGCTAACTCATAACCATCTATAGGACTGTTATACTCTGTCATACATACAGTAGACAAGACTTGGCTAAGAGACCTAGTACTAGATGCCCATGGCTTAGACTCTGTACCACCTATCCACTGAAGGAGCCACAGTGAGATGGCCTCAGTAACAGCGTGTTACCTTCCCCCCACATCATGGGTACTCTGGGACTACTGGAACCTGCCACCTGCCTGACGAAGCTAGGGTATAGATCAATCCCAGGTTCATTCTCTTAATAGCTATCTCCATCTTATTTTGTTAACTGTTCAACATATGCCTTCTGATGTTTATAAAAAGTATAAAAATGACAATTACTACAACTAGGATGTGCAAGGTACTTATCAAGAGACCCTAAGTACCATTTCAACACTCTCAGGTTTAGTGGGGGAAACCGAAATCTCACAGTGCTTCATGATGTCAGTAAGCCAGGGCCACACAGTGTGCCAAATGCCTGAACTTGCCGGCTATCTCAGGCCCCTCTTGCCTGGTGTGGGAGGAGATTCACTCACAAGAGAGGAAAGTGGCTCAAGGCACAGCATTCCTTATTCCAGGACAGCCATGGACATTGGCTCGGAAGGTTCCAGCTCCCTTATTTGTAAAGTCTGGTGCAATTCAGTATTCTCAGACACTGCCCTTCTGTAATTCTAGGCAGCCTCACAACACCAGAGGAAGAACTCATTTCCTTTACACCATTATGCACCAGTGTCTTACTTGTATCACATCTTGGCAAAATGCAAGTACGTTAATAAATTATGCAGCTGGGTGTGGTGGCAAACACCTTTAATTCCAGCACTTGGGAGGCAGAGGCAGGTGGATCTCTAAAATCCTGAAAAAACCAAATTCACCTTTAAGAATAAAAGGATTAAAAACAGATGCAAGGCAGAGGACACAGCTGAAGGCACATGAAGCCATGGAAATGCCTCTTATGGCACAAAAGATGAAGCCTAAGAGGAGGTACAGACTAGAACTAACTTACACATCTTTGTGCTCCAGGCACAGGGAAGTCTTCAGTAAAGGCACTCAAACTTACCAGCAAAATGGTCAGTAGCCAGAAAGTCCGTCCCGAGGTTGCCTCTGTCAGCCTGCCAGCTTTTACTGGTATAGAGTAGAAAGGGAGAGAAAAAAAAAAGTTACTTTTCTACGCTTTATAACTTAGTCCCTTTCACCTCTCAAGAAAGAAAGGGCTTAAATATTCTTTACATTTGGCTTCTTGTAATTTCAATAGTTAGGCAATCTCTTAGGGAAAAACCACTATAAAAGTTCTTGTCTTAGACCATTAACTTTGAACAAGACACATTACAGTAAAACTTCAATCATCTAGAACTCTCAGAGGACAAGTCTTCAAGGGATCTTAGAAGTGACCTGTACACTAGGTCCTTGTGACTTCTGCCAGGCTGAATCTGCCGTGACGCTGTGGCACACAGCAGAATTCAGATCTTGTGCCTGAGCTTTCAGAGTGCCCAAGGGCTCCGTAACAGAGCTGGAGTGGTGCACTTCTTTAATCCTGGCAGTTGGGAGGCAGAGGCAGGTGGAGCTCTGTGACTTTGAGGCCAGACTGGGTTTCAAAATGAGACCTGTCCCCAAAACAAAACCAAAAAGAATCCTTGTTAACTTTGCAGTTCCTTTGTTCTTGCTATTGTCCTGTAAAAGTCCTTCAGTCCCTTCTAATCCAGACATTTAAAAATCAGGTCATAAAACCACAAGATTCAAAGGCCACCTGAGAAGGGCAAAAACTATTCTATAAACACCTTTTTTTGGTTCTTGAGACAAGATCTATGTGAACCATGCTGGCCTTAAACTCAGAGATCCACCTGCCCATCTCCTGACTTTTTGGACTAAAGTGTGTTCTTCTATCACTTCTTTTTTTTTTTTTTTTTTTTTGGTTTTTCAAGACAGGGTTTCTCTGTGTAGCTTTGGTGCCTGTCCTGGATCTCGCTCTGTAGACCAGGCTGGCCTCGAACTCACAGAGATCCACCTGGCTCTGCCTCCCGAGTGCTGGGATTAAAGGCGTGTGCCACCACTGCCCGGCCTTAAACCCAGATGCCCACTCCACTATGTGTCTTTGTCTCTGTGCTGCCACTGACTAGTGCCTCTGCTTTCCAGGACAAGGTAAGTCTTGAGTAAGAGCAATAGCTACACAAGCCTACACCATATATTGCCTAGCACAGACTGCAACAGTCTCTACATAGACTCTTAAACATGCTCCCACACCTAGACATCCCTGTCCTGGAGTATTCACAGTGAATCAAGTGGCTACTGAAAGCACCCCCATGTCTAAGCCAGTTGTCACTGCCAAGGAACAAATTGGAGCAGAGCTTCCAGAGCCCCTGACAAGTACAAACACCCTCTGGCAGCCAGGGACAGCAGAGTGGATTTCTAGAAAACTCCGGACGGTGGACAAGACTCACTGGGGCCTAGCTTTCAGATTTCAAGATTTGTCAGAGCTTGGGGCAAAAAGATCACAGGAACATACTCAACAGACCCTGTTCAGTTATCATCTGGTAAGGCTTTTTTTTTTAAATTAAATTAACGACTCAGAACCCTGTTAAAGACTTAATTTAAAACAAAATACCTGATGCCCGCATGTAGATACAGACCTCATCTCCCCTGTAGACTCGGGTAAGCAGAGCCTGCCTGCACCTGGTTTAACGCAGAGCCTGTGCAGTGTTCCCCCCACCTTTACCTCCACTGACAACACTCAGAGGTCTAACCTGCTGCACCTGCATCTTCACACTGCACAGCAGCCACCACAGCTGAACACGCGCCCTCCTCCTGCATCTCCATTGGCTAAACTTTCAGGAGATTAAGAGCCCAAGATTTGGTATCTCAGACTTTTGCTGGATTACATCACACAAGTCAGGACTGAAAGAGATTGAGTATTACTCTAATCTGATTTTCAAATACCACCAGAGAAAATAAAGAGAGTGCTCCTGGGATCCCAGTTCCCCTGCCTCCCTGTAAAGGTTCTGTCAAGATAGGATGAAACCTGCACCCTTTCCTCCTCTGGTTGCTACATGTCATGTCTCCTCCAGTGGGTGCAGACCCTCCTCTACAGTCTCCAGTCCCTCAGCACTGAGGCCATCTCAACCACCTTTGCCACTGGAAGCTGGAGTCAGTCAGCACCCAATGCAAACCTCTATCTACAACTTGGACATTACAATTTGCTTCTTAGACCATATATGAACATGGCAGAAAAAGTCAGTTCTCAACACACAGAACCACAACTAAAGGAAGAGAGGTCAAGGGCGGCCTTTTTTACTCCTCCAAGAACTAGGGAGCAACAGGGTCTTCTGCAAAAGAGAAAGGTGAATCTGTGGCAGCTTGAAACCTTGTGTTAATCCAGAAATCAGAAAAGGCTGCAAATGAAGAATTCCACATTTTTGCTTCTGAACAAGGAAGTATTTCAATTGATTCCCCAGTGCTAAATTGTGCCAACTAATTATGTAAGGGGCAATAGTATGCGAAGATAATTCAGTCACACTCGAGAAAGAGTATCACCATCAACCTTAGAGGGACTCAAGTTCTTTATACACTAGACCAGTCGGCATGGAGGGCACCGAAAACCTCCAGCTTGAAAACCTTCAGCTGAGATTCAGGTTTCTCTTCCAAAGTTGAAACTGTTTACTTTTATGTCCTCAGAATTCTTGCGAAGGTACCCCCCACCTCAATAGGAGAGTACAAACTCCAAAATTAAAAACAAAACTCAGCTCTGCTGAGATCACAAACTCTAAGTCTGTGACCACCAAGGCCGGCCTAGTACTTTACCCAGCTCTGGAAGTCAGAGACCCAGCCTGGGAGGAACTTTCGCAGATGCCACCTCAGCATGGCCCTCCCACCGGCCAAGAGCGCCCGCGGGCGGGGACAGACTTAAAGGGACAGTATCCTGTTCGGCCTCCCAGCCTTTCATCCAA
>CABHPQ010171014.1:0-15686 GCA_902168405.1 Peromyscus aztecus
TAGATACAAGTGTAGATACAGATCCCTGTTTTTCCCGGGAGCGGTGCAGAGATTGTGAGCGTATATGAGTGTGTATGTAGCATGGAGCCTGTACTGTACTCTCAGACTGTGCACAGGGACATGCTGTGCAACTGTGTTTCTGGGCAGCTGACACTGGCAAGCCTTCTCTGCCGCCAGCTCCTCCTCCACACTCAGTACCCATAGTACAGCCTGTGCTGACCCACGTGTGAAACCCGGCCTTCCTCCTTTCCAGTTTAGACACAGCGCCACACTGTGGTGAGTCTTGTCTACGCAAGGTGGGAAGCTCTTACTGGTGATGGGAACGACTACTCATTCCAGGCTGGGCAGTGAGAAACCTTTGTCAGTTCACTGCCAATGATTTCACGGAGTCACTGCCAACAACGGAATTAGGCATCTTCACTGTTGAAAAGGCCTAGCTCATAGAAATTGGAAATTGGAGTCTCAGAAGTCTCCTCAGATGCATCTTCAGGGGAGAAACAGGGAAAGTCTGGCAATCGTTGCTGTGACTCGGGTGTCACGGGCATCCTGAGGATGTTGTTGGGAGACAGTAGTGAATGATGAGCTCTTTGGCAGGCCTGTGAAAGAGTAGACATCAGCACAAAGAGGCGTTGACGTCTGAGTGTGTCGGCAACATTCCAGACAAGGCTTTTTTCCAGACTGTGTCACAGGGCTGGTGAGTCGGTTGATGGTGAACACAAAGGGCTGGAGTGACAGCTAGTCTTCTCCCCTGAGCCACAGCTAGCAAACCAGTGCACCGGTGTGAGGGTATCTGCAAGAGAACAGGACTTGACAGAAGCTGGCCTGCGGTGTATCTTTCAACACATCTGCATGCACTGAGGCATGGGAGACTGGGTGAACACCTGCTGTCTGCCAACAGCAGGTCAGTGCTTTGCTTCCATCCTCCTCCGCCTTCCCGTCTCAAGGGTCCTGATGCTTCTAGGGCTTCTAAAGGCTCCTCACTTCCCTTCCATTACACACACACACACACACACACACACACACACACACACACACACACCATGACTTACAGAGACCCAAAGCAAGGCAAATGACTGCTAAAGACACCCCTAATCCATTACAGGGTCAGGCCTGGGTCTCTAAAGCTGGAGTCCATTGCCACCTGAGCTCCTACCTGGCTCTCAGATCCCTCTGGAAGCAGAGCTCCCTGAAGTCCCCTCAGATTGTCATGGTCAGGAGACATATTCAGAGTGCTTACTGTAGGCCTGATGTTCTTCTCAGTGCCGCCAGCAGGGACACTGGGGAGGTGTGAAAAGTGGGAAGCAGGCTTGTTCAAGGACTCCTCTGTGAGCAGGTTTCTTCCTGTCACCAGGAAACAGCTGCAGCACATTGTCTTCTGAGCTGAGGGCCAAGGGCCTTGCTGACTATCCCATCCCCAGGAATTCTCTATCTTTGCTATGATGAGCCCTGCCAAAGATCTACCCAACATAGCCATGTCCTCCTCTCAGTACCCTGTGCCTGGTGGCATGCTCCTAGAAATCCACAGCCTCAGAAGAAGAAGGTGACTGTAATCTGAGGGGTAAAGATCCCACAGGCCGTCTGAGAGATGGGCTGTCCCAATGCCTTATAAGCATACTCACACTGGAGTCCTCATACCAGGAAAAAACAACAAAACAGTATGTGACCATCTCATTAAAAGCAACTCAGGGAGCCTAAGAGATGACTCAGTGGTTAAGAGAACTTGCTTCTCTTCCAGAAGACACAAGTTCAATTCTATCACCTGCCTGACAACTCACAACCATCCTTAATTCCAGTCCCAGGGGATCTGATGCTCCATTCTGGCCTCTGTGGACACTGTATACTCATGGTGCACATACTCATGCAGGCAAAATACCCATACACATAAAGAGTTTTTTAAGCAGAAGAAAGCACCTTGTATAGAGAGAACACTCCAAACTTGGGAGTCAGTGAGCAAGTGACATCAGAAACAAGAAAGGTTTCCATAATAAATAAATAAATCTTTAAAAGAAAGTTTCCTCCGAGGGCAAGGGCCTGCAGAGGACCACAGCATCATAAAGAAGTTGGGTGAGCAAGGGAAATGAATGGCCCATGGGCTCTGAGGAGGTCCGCAAGTGCTCAGTCACTAGGTGGGCAGGCCCTGCTTTTCCATGCATACTCGGGTTGTGATAAGCAGGACTGTAGGCCCTGTATTGAACAGAGGGTCTTGACAGAGATTGACACAGCAGAAGTATCGAGCAAGCACAGTGAGCATTGTGAGCACTGAGTCAGTCAGCAGGCATTGTGAGTACTGAGTCAGCCACAGCAGAACACTAACTTAAGATCAAGCATGGAAGGTATGTGTCGTGGTCTGAAAGAAAATGGCCCCCAAAGGGAGTGACGCTAATAGGAGGTGTGGCCTTGTTGGAAGAAGTGTGTCCACTGTGGGGGTGACCTTTGAGGTCTCCTATGCTCAAGCTACACCCAGTGTCCCAGTTCACTTCCTGTTGCCCGTGGATCAAGATGTAGAACTCTCAGCTCCTTCTCCAGCACCATGTCTACCTGATGCCGCCATAAATCTCTGAAACTGTAAGCCACCCCTAATTAAACGTTTTCCTTTATAAGAGTTGCCATGGTCATGGTGTCTCTTCACAGCAACAGAAACCCTAACTAAGACAATATGTATTCAGTAGACCCCAGCAGATCAGAGTGAGCAGCTTCCCAGTGGCCGGGGTGGATATGGACAGGGTGGCATGAGGATGGAGCTGAGCGTATGATCTAGAGTCATGGCCAGAGTGGAGGAATTTGAAAGAGGAGACAAAAGCCAGACACCAGACCTCCTCCTCCCACCCTCACAGAGGGAAGATGTGAAGAGTTACTCAAGTAGCCTTGACAGTAAGCAGGTGTCTACAGGCTATTCACAGCCCAGCATGACTAAGATAGTGCAGATGTTTCCTTGGCAACAAGACAGTGTCATGAAGCTGGTGTCAGGCTGAGCATCGCGATGCCCTCTCTGGGAGCTGCAGGGATCTTGCTGTGCCTCGGAAGCCATTCTCTGTGTTCTTCATCTGTGAAAAAGGGGACCTGAGTTCTTGAGGCTCAGAGTCCACAGGGCTCAGATATCCACCTGATATGTTAAAGACTCCAGCATTTACCCTCAAGGGCTAACATTTTCTTTGGTGAGGCATTTGTCAAAAGGGACAGCTGTGACCAGACATATCTTAATCCCTCTGCATATCAACCTGTGCTCCAGAAGAGAAAAGACAACCCTCAAATGTGCTTAACTCCACAGTATTACAAAGCTGCTTCTTAAAAATAAGTGAGCTGGACCAGGAGACCCTAGGAAACTGTAGTACCCATGACCTATAACAACAGGGGCTCTGTTGTCCTCTCAGTGCTGGGGAAAGGGGCAGGGGGTATTCTAACTGGATCACAAGGGCAGAGAGAGCCGAGAGAGCCAAATGGAACAAGCTACCAATAGACTGGGACCTTTGGTTGATGGAGGACTGTGAGGAGGGAGCCACAGAAATAAATACCATCATCTTTCTCCCTCCACTTTAACTTCTTGACAGTCCCCTATAGGGCAGTCAGAACCCTGATGCCATCTGTCTTAGTTACATTGGCATTTAATTGAGGCTTGCTTACAGTTTCAGAGTCAGTCCAGGATCACCATGGCGGGAAATGTGGCAGCAGGCAAGCCGGCATGGCTCTGGAGCAGTAGCTAAGAGCTCACATATGATGCAAAAGTTACAAGCAGAGAGAGAACGGGACTATTCCTGGCATAGGTTTTTGAAATCTCAAAGTCCACCCCCAGTGACACACTTCTTCCAACAAGGCCACACCTCCTAATCCTTCCTAAATAGTCCACCAGCTCGAACCAGACATTCAAATATATGAGGGTATGAGGGAGCATTCTCATTCAGACCATCACACCATCCATACAGGTGAGCCCTGATACAAACACAAAGCAGAATGGAGGAAGCAAAGGGTACCTGCAGGAACACACAGGAAACACTCAGCATGCCCTCATATGACACTTGTAATTTGCCCAGGAAATGCCTAATACATATTGATGGACAGTGGATAGGTTGTTATATGAGCCTGTGTGGATAGATGTGTGATGAATGGGTAGATAGATGGGTAGTAGATAGACTGGTAGATTGGAAGGGTATGAGGATGTGTGGAATTAATTATGTCAGTGGACAGTAGAAGGTAGATGAATGGGATGGATTGGATTGAATGAATTAATAAATGGATTGGATGACTGAATAGATGGATTGGATTGGAAGGATTGGAATAGATGGGTAGATGGATGGATGGATGGATAGATGGATGGATGGATGGATGATGGATGGATGGATGGATGGATGAATGGATGGATGGATAAATGGCATGATGGATAGATTAATACATAAGTGAAAGGTGGATTGGAGTGAGAGAAGATGGATAGATACAAGATGGATAGGTTAATTGGATGAGCAAGTATATTGGATGAGTTAGCAAATGGATGGATAAATGGGTGGGTGGATGGATGGATGGATGGATGGAAAGTAGATGACAATAAATGAATAATAGATGATAGAGTATTATGGATGGATGGATGGATGGATGGATGGATGGATGGATGGATGGACAGTATGATAAACAAACTGATAGACTTTGACTACATTAAACTAGAATACAGAGAGGGCTTCCATAAAAATGACTCTGGGGGCGGAGAGATGGCTCAGAGGTTAAGAGCACTGCCTGTTCTTCCAGAGATTCTGAGTTCAATTCCTAGCAACCACATGGTGGCTCACAACCATCTGTAATGAGATCTGATGCCCTCTTCTGGCCTGCAGGCATACATGCAGATAGAATACTGCATACATAATAAATGAATAAGTATTTTTTTTAAAAAATGCCTCTGTCACTCCTCTACAATGGACACTTTCACTGCTGCATCATTAACTGTTAAATAAAGAACCCATAAGTGCCAAGGTGTGTTCTCTGTAAACCTACTTCTCACACACCCTGACAGACAGTCCTGCTGTGTCTCCAACCCCTCTGATAGAAAAAAAATAGAGAACCTTCTCAGTGAAAGAGAAAGTATGGAGAGGTATTGAATAGTCATCTGTTTGAATGTATTACTTCTCTGTTTTCTGCAGTGCCCTCGGCCTGCATACATCTTAACAGTTGCGTGATGACTCTGAGGAAGACCCAGACAAGACTGTGAACTTCATTGCAGGCAGCGTTGTGCTCAGTGTTATGGCAGCTTGCTCAAAGCTGCCCTCTACTAAAGCGCATCCCTTTACAAACAAATTGCCCTCTCACAGTGCGTTCTCTTCCAGCTTGGTCCGTGAAATAAACATTGCTTTAAGATGCCAGAGTTAACTGCAAGCTCTTTGTGTCACGAGACTTTGTTCCCTTTGCCCTTTATTGCCACAGGCTGTCAGAGCCTGTGCCAGAATCAGAAATACCAAAAAGTGACTTGGCACATTAATCCCTGTGAGGGAAACAATGCCCATTCATATTTTACGGCAAACAAGTGGGCTAATCAAAAATTCATCCACTGTTCACCAGCAAGCTCCTCTGTGCGCTGAGCTGAAGGCACCTCCTTAGCCAGACTGCAAGTGCCCTTCGCATAGGCTCCCAGGCAGAGCCTGCTTCCCTCCATAATATCAGTCCCTGAGCTGGAGTTAAAGGCCTGCTCATCCAGCCTCCACCCAACCTGTGAGCCAGTGCCTGCCCATCAATTTACTTAAATAGAACCCTGCCGTCCACAGCATCTGCCCTGAGTGCTCTTAGAGTAACTGTGAGTGAAGAGCACCCTTTAGCATGGAGAGACCATCAGAAACCTTTCCAACTTGGGTCCAGCAGAATGATTTCTGCAAGGGAAGGGGGTGAAAAGAAGAACTCTTCTGCCATCAGTGAGGTAGTGACATGAGAATACACTCTCAGCACTCACAAGTGCATCCATGAAGCAGGCTTCAGGAAGCACCCAGGACTGGAGAGATGGCTCTGCACTTGCTGCTCTTCCAGAGGACCCGGGTTCCATTCCCAGCACCCCCATGGTGGCTCACAACCATCTGTAACTCCAGTTCCAGGGGAGCTAATGCCCTCTTCTAGTCTCTGCAAGCACTGGGTGAAACTCCTATAAAATGAAAGAGAAGTGTGCTCTTTGAGTACCCAAAGAAATCTGGAAATTTGTCTGAAGGAGATGGAAACTCCAGATGTGAATGTTGACAACAGGTTCAACAAAGCTGGCTGAGCCACAGGAAAAAGAAACATCCCATACTGTATCCTTGGACATTTGTCCAGAAAATTTAATGAGAGGAGATGATGATTGAGCAGACAAGCTGCATCCCTTCTGTGCCAGGTCCAGCCCCAACTTCCTCAGAAGGCTTACACTTCCCATCTTGCTTTGTCCTGCTTCCTACTTTCTTTTCATTCCATAGCACTACATCTGTCTATCAGAGCATTTACACACATTCAAAGGACATTGATGAGGGACGGGGCTGGAAGTAGAGACCTATAGTTTGATGAAAATTCCATATATCTATACGGAAAATTTATGTATTTTGTTCATCTCTATCCACCACTGTCTCCCTCCATTGTCCACTAGTGCCCCTGCACCAACACCCTCCTGAGTCCATGTCCTTTCATGTTGTTTCTAATAACCCCAAGTCTGATTTATGTTGCCCATAGGTACAAGCATACGTGGCTATCCACTGGGCGTGGGTTGCCTATTAACAGTCACATCCCCAGAGTGACTCCCTCCCAGCCCTCAGTGGCTAATAGTTTATCTGCCAAGGATGGGCACGTGGGTGCCTCTCCCCTAGCTGGGACGCTGGCTGGCTTGATCTTGTCAGGCAAGCACAGCTGCTGTGAGTTGGTGTTTGCAACATCATCGCGCCCAGAAGTCAGGATTCCACAACTCCCCTCACCGATCAGCTCTTATGCTCTTCCCCCTCTTCTGCCATGTTCCCTGAGCCCTGATCAAGGGGTGGTGATACTTCTTGATGACTTGTTCCAGAAGTGCCCAGCCCAGCCCAGTCCCACCCATAGCATACAGCTTGAGGGCACTTTTTGGTGACTGTTCCACAAGTTCCACTGATGAGTTGCTTTCCAGAAGGGAGGTTGTGTTTGTCCATCTGTTTCCAGTACTTCATATATAAATCAGGAATAGGAAGTTTGGAATAAGGGCCACTGCCTTTGGCTACTAGTGCAGGGAATTTTTATATAGCCAAAGAGGTGCAGAGTGAATGTGCCAACATTTGAGACAGGCACAGGTCCCTCATTAGTGCGAAGGCCATGAGAGAGGCAATCCTCCCAGATCCCTCGATCTCTCTCCTTCATCCCCCACAGGAGTAGTGTTGCTGGCAGTAAGAGATGGTTATATGTGGCTTCTCACCCACTCCCTGACTGCCTGTGCACAGCAATGCCCAGGAGGTCATTAGCACACATTCATCCCCAGGGTTCTTCAAGCTGCTGACCTCCATCTGTGTGTGTATATGTATACATGTAGCAGTGAGTACATGTGTGTACATGTGTGTGCACAAGTATGTGAGGGTAAATGGGTGTGTATGGAGGTGAATTCATGTGTGTGCACATGTGTGTGGAGGCCAGTCAGCATCAGGTATTTTTTTTCAATTACTTGCTATCTTAATTTTTTGAGACAGGGTCTCTACTAAATCTGGAGCTTGCTAGTTCATACTGGCTGACCACATGTCCCAGGGAGCCTCCCACCCCCAGTACTGGGACTTTTGGCACACATTCCTGGGCCTGACCCTTTTATATGATGTCTTGGTTATGGTTTCTGCTGGTGTGATAAAACATCATGAGCAAAGCAACTTGGGAAGGAAAGGGTTTATTTCACCTTACAGCTCTTAATCTACCATCCGGGGAAGTCAGGGCGGGAACTCAGGCAGGAGTTTGGAGGCCGGAACTGAAGCAGGGGCCATGGAGGAGTGCTCCTTACTGGCCTGCTCCTTGTGGCTTGCTCAGTGTGCTTTCTTACAGCACCCAGAACCACCAACCTGTAGGTGACACCTTTCACAGTGATCTGGGCCCTCCCACATCAATTATCAATCAATAAAATGTTCCACAAGCTTGTCTGAAGGCCAATCTGGTAGGGGCATTTTCTCAATTTTTTCATGACTCATCGAGAGGCTGTGAGACACAGGAGCACACCTCTGGGGTTTGTAGCTGGAAGGACATGCTGCCTCTCACAGCGGGTGTCAGGACAGGGGACACGGGAGGGTACAGACCCTGTCGACACTGTGCCCAGATCCACTGGGCCTGCAGGCTGGGGAGCAGGTGGCATGAACAGAAGTGGCCTTGTTTTAGAAATCTCAGAACACAGAAGGTTAAAATCATGAGAGTTCCTTGTGTCTAGAAATGCCTCCTGTTTGAATGTAGATGTGACGTATTCCTTACCCACAAGGCCTTCAGAGGTTCCCAGGACTGTGTGGGGCAGTTCCAGGGCCCGTCTCACCCCACCCAGTGAATCAGACCTTCTGTTTGGCAGCTGTGTGCTCCACCTGTGTATCAGTTCAGTGACTGAAAACTGATCAGCAGGTAGACTTGGGGAATGAGCAACAATCGGCCGTTGGGCTTCCTGGTTAAGGGAGGCCTGGCTCCAAGTGCCCATTTATTTAGTCCTTTCTGCCACCTCCAGTTCACCAGGGTGCCTGGCGAGTGTGCCACTGTTGCCTGTGATTAAAGATCTGGTAAGAACACAGAGTGTTCAACCTCAACAGCAGATCTCATTATAGAGGACGGGCAGGCAGCTGAACATGTTAGTAGCTTCTAGAACATTCTAGGAAGTCACCTGAGGATACCTATTTGGGGCACTTACTTTCTTGACATTTTCTTCTTCCTTTTTGATGAAAAGTGGGGCACCCCAGCTTTGGAGAGTCCTGAGCGATAGAATTCATCAGCACAAGCCTCCAACCCCACCCTACCCCCCAATATTAACATCAGGCCACTCTGAGCATGGTGTTATTTTCAGGTTTGGGTAAAATCCAGCATGTGACACCAAACCGAGTTCACCGAAGCCCAGGGCCAGAGCCATTGTCCCTAATCCTGGCTGTCTTTTCCTTAAAGAGTGAAGAGAAAGAACCGAACCCTCAATAGCCCAGCCTCAGAGCCTCTGAAGCTTAACCCTCTGAGGATCCCCTGCACTGCCCCTCACTCAAGGCCCCTGCTCCCTCACTCTCCATACTCACCCCTGCCTCTCTGCCAGGTCCTTCTTCACCCCACCTACCCAGTGCATCAGCTTGTGTAGAGTTGTGCCTTTGGTGGGCCTGTGGTGTGAAACTGAAGTCAGTAGAGCCCCAGCGAGAGCATGGGACACCCCCCTCAAAACTGGTGGGGCGCTCCAGTGTCCCCATCTTCAGTTTCAGGGCCCCGCTGGTGAGGGTTAACTGACCACCCTGACACTCAGCTTTCCATAAGGAGCTTTGACCCACGTGTGTTCTTGGGTGACCCCATTTCAGAACCCCACACCTACACTCACCGGCTGCTGTATCCGGAAGTGGCGTGTGACCAGATCCTGGTGTCCATCGCCCCTGCTCACACTCATGTTTGTGTTTTCAGGGAGTATTACATCACCATGGTGAAGTGGGCCACCAGCACCAAGGTCGCGGTGACCTGGCTGAACCGGGCCCAGAACGTGTCCATCCTGACCCTCTGTGATGCCACCACAGGTGTCTGCACTAAGGTACGGGGACAGAGGAGGGGGTGGAGGGGTGGTCATAGCATGGAAGGTAGTATCCAATCACTTGGAGCCCCTTGGGCTGGAGAAATGAGAAGCCCAGCTGAACCCTGTCATTGATGCTATCTATATCCAGCCTCTGGTTTGGTGCCACCTGGTGGACAAATCAGATATTGCTACAAAATCCCTGGGCTTATCAGAGCAGCAGCCTTGGGGGTCCTCACAGGCAAGGATCTGTTTCCCTTCACACTGGCCACTGCTGTGCTAGGAACACTACTCTCCTCATTTTCTGTTTCTCAAAGGAGGAGAGGACTGGCCCAAGACTTAACCCAGCTACAATTACTCAGCCCAAGCATACCCTCCCCTATCCAACACCCCAGAGTCAGGTGCCCTAGCTTAGGTAAGGCAGGTCCAGGCAGACCAGCAGTATGTCTAGGAGCAAAAGGCAGCCCAGGGTACCTTTACCTCCTGGCCAGGGCAGCAGACTCTTGTAGCATGAATCTTAAAAGGTCTTATTAATTAAATCAAACCTGAAGCCAGTTATTGGGGTGAACTGGAAGATCAGAGAGACAGAACAAGCCACAGCTAACCTCACCTGGCCAACTTCTCAGCTGATCTTGTTTCCTCAGACTGAAAGCCTCTGTGTCCTCATATTTGAATGTCTCTCAGTGAACTGCTGCTAGAAGCCTGAAAGCTTAACCAGCCAAATGCTTAACCAGCCAAATGCTTCTAGTTTCTGGTCCTCACGCCTTATATACCTTTCTGCTTTCTACCACCACTCCCTGGGATTAAAGGCGTGTGTCACCATGCCTGGCCGTTTCCAATGTGGCCTTGAACTCACAGAGATCCAGAGGGATTTCTACCTCTGGAGTGTTAGGAGTAAAGGTGTGAGTGCCACCATTTTCTAGTCTTTGTATCTAGTGACTGTTCTGTCTCTGACCCCAGATAAGTTTATTAGGGTGCACAATATTTTGGGGAACACAATACCACCACAGACTCTCCTCTCTGTTGCTGAGCCACAGCCCTAAGAAAGTCACCTCACATTAAATTTAAAAGACCAAGTGAGACTCCAGGCAGATCTCCCAGAAACGGTTTTTGACCCTACGTTTCTATTTTTCTAGCAAGAAACACCAGTCTCTTGTAGGTTCACTTAGACCTATGGGCTCTACCAGGCAACTCTCAGCACACTGCCGAGGGGCGGGGGCATCTCTAGGAGGTCACAGTGAGCTGTCCCTGCCTCAGACACCTCATTGGATCGATGTTTCCTCTGGGTGGTTCTGATAGGCTTGCTGGAGGAGAAGGTGAGTGAGGCAGGGCTCAGGGCTGGACATCTGTGCTGAATGCCCACATCATCTGTGCCTGTCCTGATACGCCCACCGTGAGTAAGGAGTGGCCACTCCCAGTGCCGCAGGCGGTGCAGACCAAGCACCACGCTGGTGGCCCCTCAGGTGACAGCAACTGAGAAGAGCAGTCATCTGGTGCTTGGTTTGTTTGTATGTCTTTGCACACAGCTCTGGAGAGCAAGTTTCATACATGCTATGACCCCTTTTACCTGGCTTTGTTTCCCATGATTGTTTCTTGGAATTGTAAACTGGAATTTTGATTCACAGTGTCCACTAGCGCACACACACACACACACACACACACACACACACACACACACACACCAGTTCCAAACAGTGCAGCACCTGAGGCTTGCCCCTAAAGGGACACCCAGACCAGTGGTGATAGCCAAGTAGAAACACGCCCAGCTAGCGTGGCTGCCGAATGGGCACAGGCTGGCCAATGGTGACCAGTGACCACCAAGTGTTAGAAATGCCATCAGCTTCCGCAGGGCTGCTCACTGCTGTGGATTGCCCTGCTTGCTAAGGACAGTGGCATTCTTCTTGCCCGAGGACACTTGGGCTAGCATGTGAGCCACAGTATGGGACAAAGAGAAGAACAGGGATCACCTCTCCACTGAGAGGCCCCAGGGGCCACTCTGTGCGAGTGAGCGCAGTTACCATGTAGGTGAAATTAAATCATTCCCTGTACAGCGCATGCAAACAAACAGAAGTCCCTTTCTAATGCTCCCATTCCATTTCAGAAACACGAGGATGAAAGCGAAGCTTGGCTCCACAGACAGGTAACTCCACACGCCAGTCCCCATGTTTCCATCACCCCGACCCCCTAGCCCAGTGGTCCTCAACCTTCCTAATGCTGTGACCCTTTAAGACAGTTCCTCAGGTTGTGGTGACCCCCCAACCATATAATTATTTTCAATGCTATTCTATAACTGTAATTTTGCTATTATAAATCATAATGTAATTATCTGTGTTGTCCCGTGCTCTTAGATTACATCTGTGAAAACCCCCTCAAGGGGTTGTGACCCACAGGTTGAGAACCACTGCCCTAGCCCTTCACAGGAGTGAGTGCCATGGTTTTCATGTATGGGAGTCACTTGGGAATCCCCACCTGGGATCATCCAAGTATGTGTGCTGTTGTGATCTGGGCAGTGTGTGTACAGCCGCCTCTTCGTCCTCCTGGGATACTTGCCAGACAGTGCTGTAGAAGCCAAGTTCCCTAGGTGGTCGTTTGGAAGTCATTGCCCCTCAGGACAGTGATGGGAAGGAGCTCAGCTCCCATTCAGATGATGTAGTTGGCGAGCTCAAAATAGTGAGCCCAGAAAATTGCCCAGATGTGGTCTGTAATGGAAGGCAGGTGAAAATGTGGTTGGTACTCCCATTTATTCATAGGCATGGTTTTATAGATCTCTCAGTGAGAAGTCTCCTTAGAAACTTGACCCCAGAATCATCCCTGGGATTTTTTTCCCCATCCGTAACTCAGAAAGGCACCTCAGAGCAGGCTCTGGAGGCTGGAGACTAAAAGAAGTTGGGGGTTTGAGGTGTGGCTTGCTGGTGCCACACTTCCACAATGTGCCTGAGACTCTTGGTCTAGTCCCCAGCACTGAAAATCAGAAATCAGTCAAAGGGGGTCAGCAAGGGCTGGAGAGGCGGCTCAGTGGGTAAAATGCATACTGCCCTTGGCGAGGACGGAGTTCATACCGCAGCCCCAAAGCCAAGTGGCTCAAAACTGCCTGGAACTCAGCTCAGTGGTCAGACACCCTCTTCCGACATCCAAGAGCCCTCACACTCTTATGCACATACACACATAATTTTTAATTAAAATAAATCCTTAAAAATAAGAGATACTGGAGAAGCCTAGGCAAATCACCCTGTGATATATTTTTTTAAAATAACATACCCAGAGAGTGACCCCTAGCACCAATTTCTCTTGATTCTTTTGTCTCATGCCTCACTCTTGCATTAGAAAGAATGGACAACATTCAGAGAACTTCTTATTTAGTCCACCAGAGGCAATAAAGTTATCTTCAAATCCTGTTAGAAAAATCAAAACAGATTTGAATCCAAAGAATCATTGCAGAGAAGGCTAGGGACGTAGCTCAGTGGTGGAGTCCTTGCTTACCGTGTACAAAGCCCCAGGCTCCATTCACAATGAAGACTATAAAGGAATTATGACTAAGGAACACAGGCGTATGTTTTTATTGACATGGAGAGTCCATTTGTTGAAAATCCAATTGTCAGCAATGTCTCCTGTGCTGGTTCCTTTCCTGTGGCTGTGATAAAACACAAGACCCCAAACCGACTTACGAGTGAAAGAGTTTATTTTGGCTTATGACTACAGAGGGCTGAGGGCCCGTCATGGCGGGAGGCAGGACAGCAAGGGGGGGGACATGTGGCAGGGACAGGAAGATGGGAGCTCACACCTTCAAGCACAGACACAAAGCAGAGGAAGCAAACTGGAAGTGGGGGAGGGCTCTGAACTCTCAAAGCCCGCCCCCAGTGACGTACTTCCCCCAGCTGCACCACCTCCCCAAACACCACCTCCAACTGAGGACCACCTGCTCAAACACTTAAGCCTCTGCAGCACCCGGGCGTACTATGGAACTCTGATGACCACACATCTTTTGTTACTTATCAGAGTAAGAGCCTCGCAAATGCACAGTTACTTCCGGACATACCTTTTCTCAGCTCAAGGCCAATCATTTTTTTTTTTTTTTTTTTTTTTTTGGTTTTTTCGAGACAGGGTTTCTCTGTGTAGCTTTGCGCCTTTCCTGGAGCTCACTTGGTAGCCCAGGCTGGCCTCGAACTCACAGAGATCCGCCTGCCTCTGCCTCCCGAGTGCTGGGATTAAAGGCGTGAGCCACCAACGCCCGGCTCAAGGCCAATCTCATCCAAAAGAGGAATGGCTCGGTGGAGTCACTTTGTTCCCCTCTTTCCAAATTTGGATACCAAGTCCAAGCCACAGGTTATCAACAGAGAAGACTCAGGCACCCCGAGATACAAGCATGCCCAGAGTTCTTCATCCCACCCAGACCATCAGTATCTAAAGTATTATTTGTATGCTCATCTTATACCAGGTAAAATGCCAGATAGGAAAAATATAATCATTCTTAAATCTCTCATCTATATTATTGTCTATGTTAAACTGCTACTTAATTGCATCCAGTACCATGCTAGAGTAAGTTTTAAAAATTATTACCATCAAAGACATATATGATAAGTCCACAACCAACATGAAACTCATCTGTGACAAATGAGAAAGCCTTCCTGTTGTGTGACACTGTTCCTGGGGAGATATAAATATCTACTCACCCCAGATAGGAAACCAATGACAGACCAAAGTAAGGATGCCACCCAAGTCCAACTTGGTAAACCAAGGAGCTTCAGTGGTCTTACTTACAAGTCAGTGGGTGAGCGGATGCTCACAAGAGCAAAACTGATTCAAGGACAGCTGCTTCAACAAAAGCCCACCCCAGCATGGATGACAGATCACAAAAGCTGGAAACCTAGAGCTCACTGTGCAACCTACAGATATCTCAACAGCTTGGAGATTGCCTTTTCCAAGTAACTCAGTTGGGCTGAGTCACTCCCAAGTGGCTTGGCCATTCTTATAGCTGCTATATTCTTGAGAAGGGCAGAACTGAATAACCCTGGTCAGCTTCAGGGACTTCCTGAGACTATTGAGTTGTTTATTTCCTGAGTGAATGTCCCTGAGGGATGAAATGTTTTGCCTCCCCTTAGATTCACCTCTCTTTTAACATCTGTATATTAATGAGCTTCCTTCCATGACAGAAGGTTTTAATCATGGAGGAAACTGCTACAGAAAACGTCCCTTTAAATGAGGTGCAAAGCAAGGTTTACTCACTCTCGTGGCTTCTATTCATCATGGAACTGAGAGTCCCAGGCAGAATAACTAGACAAGAAAGAGCAATGAAAGGTGTCCACAATGAAAGGAAGGAATTAAATTCTCCCTGTTTTCAAAAAGAAGAATTATTAAATTGTTTCTGTTTTCAGATGGCACAATCTTATGTGTAGTAAATCCTAAAGATTTCACACATACACACACATATATATGTATATATGTATATATATATATATGTGTGTATATATATATTAGAATAAAGACAGTGAATGTACAGGGTACATAATCAATGTATAAAAATCAGTAACATTTCTTCAGCAGGATTTCCTGAACTCAGCCTAATGTTTGGCTGTGGGTCTCTGCATCTGTTTCTACTAGTTGCTGGATGAAACCTCTCTGATGACTATTAGGCTAGGCACCAATCTATAAGCATAGCAAAATATCATTAGGCATCATTACATTGATTTTTTTTCTCCAGTGGTGTTTGATTCTATCCTAGATCACTGGGCCAACCAGCATCTAGGTCGTGGCACTGCAGACATTGTCAGGTGTGGGCTCACTTCTCTGGCATGGGTCTCAGGCTGGACCAGTCATTGGTTGGCCACTCCCACAATCTCTGTGCCACTCTTAACCCATGACATCCCATAGGCAGAACAGACTGTGGGTCCAATGTTGTGTGGCTGGATTGGTGTCCTAATCCCTCCACTTGCCAGAAGTCTTGCCTGATCACAGGAGATGACCAGTTCTGTGAGTCATGCTGCAGGAAGGAAGGAAGGAAGGAAGGAAGGAAGGAAGGAAGGAAGGAAGG
>CABHPQ010171014.1:23775-47454 GCA_902168405.1 Peromyscus aztecus
ACACACACACACACACACACACACACACACACACACACACACACACAGCCTGCTCCTAGGTCGGCAGTCCCAAGTATTGGCCTCCATCACCTGAGTTAGGCTCCATCCCCTCCACACTGGCTCCCCAGAGCATATACCATTCAGAACAGCCACACACAGCTGCACCTCAGCATCCCGGCTGAAAATTTGAATGCTGCTTGCACCTGGAGCTCTGATGGCAGGTCCTGTGTGACTACAGTACAGGGCTCTGGGAGACACTTGAGAAGTATGCTAGCTGAGCAGGAGGCACAGTCGGTCCCTGTGGCACCTGGACCCCAGGAAGGAATACAGAGACAGCCAGAAGAACTACACTGAGTTCCTTCCTCCCAACTCCTTCCTGATTGTGCCTGATTTTATCCTTTCCCTACACACTCTCTTTCCTCCATCCTGGGTCCTAACACCAACATTAAATTCACAAGTGCATTGGCCTTAGGTGTGCATCTGTAGAATGTGGGATGAGGTACCAGGAACAAGCCCTACAGAGGGACCATGTGATACTGCCATCAGTGACACTCAGACCAGGGAGTGAGCATCACAGAGAATGCTGAGTTCAAGCCAGGCCACACGGAAGAGAAGCAGGAAGGGGGTGGATATGGCCCCATTCTGACAGGCTCCAGAATGAGGCACCAAAGCTGGAGCCCAGTGTCTCCTTCCTGACATCTTGTCTGTATTTCAGCCCAACAGCAGCAATGACAACATCCAGTCCATCACCTCTGGGGACTGGGATGTGACCAAGATCCTGTCCTATGATGAGAAGCGGAATAAGATGTGAGTGGGAACCAGGGGCTGGGTCCCAGGAGCTGTCTCTTACTGCCAGCAGATCCACTTGTTTTTAGTCAGATATACTGGAAGAGGGAAAAACCCAGCTCAGGAGGCCTCCTCTGCCCTTGGAGATCATAGCACTCACCCCTGGCTTCATGGTGAGCCCAGGTACTGACTCAGCCAACTTCCAAAGCTACAAGGCATCATGACAGAGGGAAGCTTCCACAGACCAGTGAGGTGACATGGATCACAGAGATTGTTGCTCTGTAACAGCTGTTTACTGAGTCTCCGTAGACCTGGGCGCAGGCTGAGGGCATCCCCAGCACGATCTCACTAATACTATGGTTATATGTTAGGATAGGTATGCTTTCCCATTTAAAGACAAACTAAGACATGTGCTGGGAAGACGGTTCCATTGTTAAAGTGCTCAGTGTGCAAGCATAAGGACCTGAGTTCAGTCCCCAGGACCCCCATAAAATGCCAGGCATGGTGGCATGTGCTTGTAACCCCAGTGCTGGGGAAGTGGGGCCCTGGAGCTTGCTGGTCAACAAGTCTCGTCTAATCAGTAAGCCAAGTCCCAATGAGAGATCCTGTCTCAGAAGAAACCAGATGGACAGCTCCTGAAGAATGATCCCCAAGGTCAGCCTGTGGCCTCTACAGGCAAGTGCACACATGTGCGCCTGTGTACACATACACCTGCATACACACAAGCAGGCACCTATGTGCACATACACACATGAAATAAAAATAAAATACCAAGATGCAAAAAAGTTAAGCCGCTTTCTCTGGATTGTTCAGTGGCTACCAGGGGGTAGCCAGATTTCACTGTGTAGGAATCCAGGCCCAGTCCTGCACCTGATGCTGCTCAGCCTCACTGCTCACCCAGGGGGCACTCTCAGGCTTAGGAGAAAACCAGCAGACCAGGTTTTATGGGATCATATAAAGTCTTCTCTAGTCCTTGTCCATCAGGAGGTTACTAATCTGTAGGCAGACCTGCATGTTCACATCTAGGTGTGTACTGCCACTGCCCTCACTGCTGCATCAGGACCAAGAGCTCTGGGGCCAGGATCGGCGCAGGAGATACCTGATGCTGACAATGTGTCCCTCTGCCTATAACACCTGGCCTTCCCCTGCTGTGGTCATGAGTGTGGCCAGACCTAACATGAGCATTGCTCATTCTATAGGCCACGGTCCCTGAGAGGCACTGTGAAGATGCTAGGGTAGGGCTTGTGGCCTGCAAATGTGCCCTGGGGCGAGCTAACCATGTATACCTTCCCCATCTCCACAGTTATTTCCTGAGCACAGAGGACCTGCCACGGAGACGACAACTTTACAGGTAACTGACTCCCAGGCCAGCGGGGGCCTCCTGGCCTCACAGGATCACAGCTCCGCAGCAGATGGGAGGCAGCAAGGGCAGCTGAGTACCTAGAAAGCCATGGAGAGTAAAAAGTGAAGACGCCACCAGACCCAAGGCCTCAAGTCTTGTTTCTGCTTTGGCCAAATTGGTACACACACACACACACACACACTTCTTTTCGCCTCTTGAAGAACTCTGCCTGTCTTGCTCCTATATTCAAGTGTTACCTTGGCAGATCGCCCTCATCTGTGTGTTTTGAGGACAGCTGCGTCTGGTTTGGGAATGGACCAGTGGAGAGGAGGCTGGCTTTGCCATCTCCCTTCAAGCTGCATGCTGGCTGGCTGTGTGAGGCCATGGCCCCAGTTCCATGACCTCAAATAATGTATAAAATGAGTGGACATGCTAGGAACCCAGAAAGGGACCAGATCTAAGATCACCCTCTCAACAGTTCATCCTGTTAACTACCCCTTACTGGTGTCACGTGAGAGGGCTTTGTTCTGAGGTAAACTTGGTTCCTACAGAGTTTAGAGGAAAGGAGGAACAGTGGGTGTTTCCGGACACTTCTTAACTGGGAGAGCTGCAGCTGGCTTCTCCCTGAGTGTACAGTGGCCACTGGAAGGGGGCTTGGGCAATGTGGACCAGAGAAGCTAGAGAAGTCTCCAGCACACAGAGGTCTCCCCTCCAGCCAGTGGACTCCATGCTGAGTATAAGGCTGCCATGAGTGGGAAGGGCCCTGCTATCATGAACCTGCTTCTCTCCGTAGACTGTTTACCACTATAGGCCTATAGCATGAACATCAGGCTACCCAGTGTATAAAAAGCAGGAAGGCAGCGGCTGCCCCTCCCCTGTAACCCGTAGCATCTCTCTCCCATGACATCTCCATTCTCAGGAAGAAAAGCTCCACGCTGGGAGCTATGCTCAGAGAGGAACTTTCCCAGTGCCATGTGAAGGCAGCAACTTCTTGATCTAGATTAAGCCTGACCATGGTGGTCCCAGGTGGCATCTTCAGTCGGTGTCTCTCACTCCCCTCATCCTCAAGCAAGAAGCAGCATCACCAGCCTTCTGCTGTCAGGAGAACTGGGCTCTGGAAACATTCGATATTAGTTCCTTGACATCCGCAGAGCTCCTTCCTATTGCACTCAAGGAATGTAGAACTCTCCACTGTTCCCAGACGGCCAATCACCTGTTCTGAGAGTCACTCACATGGGTAGAAAGTTCCCTGTGATCATACGCATGACCACTGTAGACACCCATGATTATTCAAAGTGATGGCACCCATGACTTCATTAGGTCATAGTGCCCACAATACCACCAGGTGAGGGTACCCATGACAGCACCCTCTGACAGTAACCGTGACCCCCACCAGATGATGAATGGTAACCATGACCGTGTGATAGTGCCCATGACCAGACTGGGTAATGGCATCCATAAATGCAGTCTCCACACCTTGGTCACACCTAGCCTGCAGTTTTACTGATGGTCAGACAGCTGCCATCCAGAACCGGAAGAACTGAGAGGTCTCCAGAGTCTGGAGGAAGTATGGGTTAGGAAGGCTTCTAGGGAGTGGAGTTAAGTACCAAAGGAGTGTTGATGGTAGTGAAGCTTAAGGGGTTGGCAGCAGGAGTGGCGGGGTAGTCTCAGAGGAGAGGTTCCTGCTGGGGAGTTCAGGGCTGGGTGTCTGTGACTCCTTCCCTGCCTCTGCTCTCACTGGCTCTTTGCTCCTCCAGTGCCAACACAGTCGATGACTTCAACAGGCAGTGTCTGTCCTGCGACCTAGTAGAGAACTGCACCTACTTCAGTGCCTCCTTCAGCCACAGCATGGACTTCTTCCTGCTCAAGTGTGAAGGTGAGTGGCTGTCGCCCCACACCTGTCTCGGGTGGATGCTGAGGTCTGCAGGCAGGAGCACACGTAGGACAAAATGGGTGTGATGGGAACATGGCGGACTGCAGGATCAGGGACATTACTCATGACTGTGTTCACCACATCTTCTTGCAAAGACTAAAGCTCATGGGGCGGGGAGGTCTCTGTGTTGACCTACATCTCACCTCTCATTGTCCATAAAAGAACAGTAAGCTGTGAGCTACTTGGGGTACCTAGCACATAACTGTGCCTGTGCTGTCTTTAAAAATGACAAAACAATCCCAAGATTCAATTTTCCAATATCGAGGATTGGAGTTATAACAGAGAGCCACAGAAATACAAAACACAAGTTCTTAGAGCCCAACTCGTTGATCCCAAGCACACAAGTGGTCTTTACATGTGAGTGTGTGTGTGTGTGTGTGTGTGTGTGTGTGTGTGTGTATACACCTATGTGCACATGTGTGTTGTGGTGCACAGGTAGCGGTCAGAGGATAACTTTTAGGAGTTGATTCTCTCCTTCCACCACGTGAGTTCTCGGAATAGAACTCAGGTTGTCAGGCTAATGGCAAACACCTTTATCTGCTGAGCATTCTCACTGACCCATGTGCAAGTGTTTTTTATCACACCAACCAGAACACTGAACCAGTGGATGCAGAAAATGTCTTTGCATCTTGTTCTTGTCTATTGGAATGATTGAACCCATTAGAAGATAAGCAATAAATATGGTCCTATGCAAAGAAGTCTCAGAAAACTAGACCTACTGAGATCCCCTCAAGAGGGGGTACCTGTGCTAAAGGAGGGGGCCGAGATCAAGAGCAGGCCCCTCTCTGGCTAAAATGACAGTCCTGGCAGTCATAGGTAGAGGGGGGTGATTTTGTATGGCAGTGTCTTACTGCAGAGTAAGTATGTATCCTGCAGAGCTCAGAAACATACTCTCTTGACTGATGTCACCTAAAACCCTGAAAAGCTGAGGCCCCCAACATTCTTCCCAGATGAAGGTGATCCTGGTACAGGCTTTCTAAAACATATTAGTGCCCTGAAGCTTCCTGTGCCAAGTCCCCAACTCCTGTGCTTCTCAGACAGGTGCCTACAATAGGAACTTGGTTTCCCATCTCTATTGATGACTAAGGATGTCCAGACCATGACACTACAACATGTGATATCACTTTCTAGTCCTGAGCAAGTTCAGGTCCATTTTTAGGGGATCAATGCCCACCTCATGAATTTGTGCTCTGTGGGATTCCATAACCTGCTACCACAGCAAATAAATAGAACTAGAACAAAAATCATCTCAAATGAGGTAACTCAGACCCAGAAAGAGAAATATGATATTAATTCACTTATGTGTGCATATTAGCTGTTAAGTCAATGATAACCAGGCTACAATCTGGCCCATAGACAAATGGCAGTTTATGAACGTAAAAGGGGAAACCCCATGTTAGGACGAGGTGTTTAATTTTAATTGGGCCTGTTAATTAGGTGAGCCAAAGGGGGTTTGGGTTGCTGGATTTCAACACTTTGATAGCTGGACATTGGTGCTCAGCCTCAGGAGGAGGAAGTGGTCAAATAAGGAAATAGACCTTGGTGTTAGATACAGAGTAAGGGACCAAAGGGTACAAATAGATCGCATTAAGAAAAAAAAATAGGCTGGGTGGTGGTGGTGCATGCCCTTAATCCCAGCGCTCCAGAAGCAGAGGCAGGAGGATCTCTGAGTTCAAGGCCAGCCTGGTCTACAGAGCAAGTTTCAAGAATAAGGTGGAAAGTAATTGAGAATGGCCACCCGTGTCAACCTCTGGCTTCCAATTATGCAATATGCCCATACATATGAGCACAACACACATTCTAATAATAATAATAATAATAATAATAATAATAAGTAAGCAAAAATAATAAAACAGGGATCAGGAGACCAGCCCCTGAGAGAAGTTGCTGACCATAGGGCTGAAAAATGGGTGCGATTCTAGGCCAAGTCCAGGCTCAGTGAAAACAAATGTCATGAGGGATTGATTTGCGAAGCCTGCCGCATACCATAATGAGGGGGGAGATGGCAGCCACATGGCATGTGTCTATCACATTTGAGGTAATCATTCCTTGAGAACAAATGGATACTTTAAAACATAAGCTTCACATTCCAGTTCATCTGGGATAGCCGCAGGGAGCTGCACCCTCACCCACTCACTCCTACTGCAGAGTGAAGCGAGGCAGGCTATGGTTACAGACCGAAACCCTTAAGGCGTCATGGTCCCTTGAGATAAGAAAGCAGCATGCCATGAAGAGGCAGACAGGACTAGGTATGATGAGCCCAAACATCCCCTGAGGGTTTCTGACTATAGTCGCTGGCTTCTGTCTGCCACTCAGCTTTAGGATCAGGCAGCAGACATCGCTAGCTTCCTCCAGAGTGGCTCAGGATGTTGCACTTTGGATATCGAATGATCCCAAAGGTTCTATACTAAAGGCTTGCCTAGCACCCTGTAGAGCTGTGGGGAGGTGGACCTTTAGGGGTGTGGACTACAGGAAGAAGTTAGGCCATTGGGGAAATGCCCTTGAAAAGGGACACTAGAGCCCTGGTACCTTCTTTCCTCCCTTTCACTTCCTCGACTGCTGTGAGGAGGCAACAAGCTGTGATCTGCCACATTTCTACCCTGAGGCTCGGGCTCCCTGTAGGCTGTAACGCAAGGGAGCCGAGCAGCCTTGAACTGAAATCTGGAGCCGTGATCCAAAATCAACCTTTCTTCTTTATAGGTGGGTTTTCTCAGGAGTTTTGCCACAGCAGCCAGCAGCCTGCTCTGTGCTAAATCAGCAATGTAAGCAGGAATACCCGAGCATTTGCTAATAACTCACGAGTAGCCCCGGGGCTGTGGAAATAATAAGTAACCTGTATCTTCATTGATAAAGGTGTGCCATTATCTTCGGACATGTAGAAGGAGATCAGCTCCCAGAAGCAGAGTTAAAAACAAATGGTTAGGATGGCAAAATGGCTCCCTAGGCAAAGTCCCTTGCCATCAAGCCTAAGAACTGAGTTCTGTCCCTGGAATGCAGATATATGATTGGTGGAAAGAGAGAACCAACCCCTGCCTTCTTCCAACTTCCACATACATGCTGTGACATGCATGTACACACACACACACACACACACACACACACACACTAAAGCATTGTTAAGAAATCACTTGATCAACATGAATGGTTTGGTTCTGTAAGCTACTTTGTCCTCTGGATGGCTCCCACACTGAGTTTCTGAGGCATTAACCTTGGCTGTCCTTTTTAATTTCGAATTTGTCCAAGTAGATGTTTAAAACCAGGCTTGAGGCTCCTTGGAGCATTGATAGTGGGTTTGTGAGAACATCTGCTCACTCTCTCAAACATTTGGAGCAATTCCCTTTGAGGCTGCATATACCAAGAGTAGGGAGGGGAATCCTGAGGCAGGCTGTGTCCTCAGTGGAAGTTCTGTGAATAGTTCAGATTGTCTCCCTCATCCATAATGGAAGCCCAGCCCCCAGTGACATACCCAATAAGACCATTGTACTCCTCAGTGACCGGGAAGCAGATGTTTCCTGTGGTAAAGAAAGTACTCAGCATCCCGCTGGCACCCTCCCCGTTACCTGACCGGTGTGATGCGCTGGCACTTGGTGACTGTAGACCTCCTCCCTGCAAGATGAGAGGGTGTGTTCTGCGTGTGTCACCTGAAACGTCCATTTAAAGCAGTGGCATTCTGTCTGACAGTAGCACCGTTAAGATATGTCCACTCCTCTCCTTTCTGGAATGCTGGCTGTGGTAAGAAAGGCTTTCTTACTGCCAATCACTTTGCCTGTGGGATCTCTGCCAACTTTGCTTCTGGTTGGAATGACTACCATGTGCTTCACATTATGTATTTCTATGCAAGATGGCTTCCCCCAGAGCAATGTTTCTATTTTCTGGGTATTTACAGAAGGAATATAGAAATGAAAGGTAAATAGTATCACTGAACCACTGGGGAGGGGGACACAAATCACAAGTGGGTTTTGATGGTGAATATGAGTGAGTAACACAAAACGAGAAAGCCAATGCCAGGTATACCTGGCACCCTTGGTGAAGGGGGTGACTGTGAGGGAACAGAGTAGTTAACTTTCAGAATTTGAATTCTGAAACACCAGACAGGGTAGAAGTGGCCAAGGCCAGGAGCTAGAGCTGACCATGAGTCATGGGGTTAGGAATTTTTCCAAGCTGCCACCCCCCATAGTGCTCACTCACATCAGGAGACCTGGCCATGGAGCCTTTAGAGTGGACAGTGAGCCCAAGCAGAAGGGAGCTTTGTTCAGGCTACCTCAACTCTGAGTGACAGGCTACCTCATCACCTCCACCCCAGGGCGCTGACACCAGCATCTGCAGGGACCAGTGTGAAAACACAAATACCCGGACATGAGAGTGCCAGGGACCAGCAATGCTTATGAGAAGTGGGGTACAAGGCCTCATTAGCATAAGGGAAGGGTGCCCTGGGGAGAGGAGTTGAAGTCCATCCCCACTACCTGCAGGAAGGCTGACTGCAGCCACCCCCAGATCCAGAAGATGCCACCTTGCCGACCAGAAAGCAGGTGTTGGGAAGGAAGTAACCAGCTGCTGGGGCCTAACAGCTTTACTGAAGTGACTGTTTGAAGTTCAAAAGCAGCAGTGAACAGATTGACTAGACAGTGATTGCTTAGCAGTTTCCTGGGGAAAACCTGGGTGTTGCTGGATGTTGCTGAATGCACATCAGTAAAGGCCTGCACTGTAGCCCAGGGCAGTCCCCAAACTCATGATCCTCCTGCCTCAGCCTCCCAAGTGCTAAGAATCACAGATTTCACTACACTGGAAGATGTCTGTATGAGACCTTCCTTCGCTGTAGCTAGAGTTTTCCTGCCTGGCCCACAGTCAGGACAAATCTCTGTCACCTGCCAGTCCCACAGCTGCTCAGACCCAACCAAGTAAACACAGAGACTTATATTACTTACAAACTGTATGGCCATGGCAGGCTTCTTGCTAACTGTCCTTATATCTTAAATTAATCCATTTCTATAAATCTATACCTTGCCACGTGGCTCGTGGCTTACCAGCATCTTCACATGCTGCTTGTCATGGTGGTGGCTGGCAGTGTCTCCCTCCGACTTCCTGTTCTCTTAATTCTCCTCTGTTAGTCCTGCCTATACTTCCTGCCTAGCTACTGGCCAATCAGTGTTTTATTTATTGACCAATCAGAGCAACACATTTGACATACAGACCATCCCACAGCACTTCCGCTCCATAAAGTCTTCTCCTTTGGGAAGAATAAGAACCAGAGCATCACCAAAGGGGACCATAAAGCAGGCAACTTGTGGGTTTCCAAAGGCTCAACAAAGTTGAAAATTCCAAGAAAAGGAGAGCTGAGGCACAGAGACTCGAGAAATGTAAAGTGTTTGTAGAGACTAGTAGAAGACAAGGCAGAGAATGAGCCAAGAGTTGATGGGGAAATGCCCAGGCACTGAGAGAAAGAAAAGCCCTACTAGGCATGGCTAGAAGAATGGTGGAGCTGGGCGTGGTGGTGCTGCCTGGGATCCCAGCACTTGGATCAGGAGCTCCAGGGCAACTTCAGGTGTGTGAAGAATCTGAGGCCAACCTAGACCCATCTCACTGATCTTGGAAGATAAGCAGGCCTGGGCTCTGCTTGGTACTTGGAGGGGACAACCCTGTATCATAAAAACAAACAAACACACACACAGAGAGAGAGAGAGAGAGAGAGAGAGAGAGAGAGAGAGAGAGAGAGAGAGAGATCATTTAGCAGTTTAAAAAGTCGCTTGATGTGGTCCTTGTTGAGGACCTGGATTTGGTCCCCAGCATCCACATCAAGGCTCACAACCATCCATAACTCCAGTTCCAGGGCATCTGATGACCTCTTCTAAACTCCATAGGCATGAGGCATGCACATGGTGCACATACATACGTGCAGGCAAAACACTCATAAATACATAATAAATTTTTGGTGGATAGAAAATGTCTGACTTACCAATTAGGGCTTGGTGGTAAAAAACCATAGCCTTTTATTAACCAGTTTCAACATTCATGAAATTCAAGCCAAACTACAACAGTGCTTCTGTCCCGAGTCATCACCAGACTAAGTACCTGGAGACATGGTAATGCCTGTAACACACCACTGACCCCTTTGTCACCCCTCACTGTCACATAAAACCTCTGAGACACAACTCTTAAATCTTCTCAACAACGGTGTCTATCTCCTTCCTCAGGGCTCTAGAAGCATTTTCTGCCCCCAGAGACAGGACCTGTCTCACGGGCCTCTACCTAGCAGCCTTTCAGTAGACTGTATACATTCAGGCTGCCATAACAAAATATTGTAAGCCACTGAAAGTGTTCTCAAGCTGTGGAGGCTGAACATCCAACATGAAGGCAGAATGAGTACTTGGTGAGAGTTGGCTCATGACCTGATCACCTCCCCAAAGACTCTCCCCCTAATGCCATCACCTTTGGGGGAGAGGGGAGACTCTAATGCTTCTCTTTTTTGAGTGTACATAAATGTTCAGTCAGTGCCTCATCATGGAATGGTGAAAAGTGGAATATTTGTTGACTTGATTCCAGAACATGACAGCATTCCATTGATGTTACCCAAGACCGTGTCAGCCCCTTGTGGACACAGGAGACATGCACATCTTCATCTCTGCTGATAGACACCCACTTGGCACCTCTTGAGGCACACCTCACTCTCTCTGCCCTTCACCCTGATTCACTTTCCTGTGCAGCATGTCCCTCCTGACCTAGATACCTCTGTTAGTGTTTTTGAACACCCATCTTCTCCATTCATGAGTAGGCTTGGCATGTGTAAGGTCTCATTGCATCTATGGCTTTAACCCAGCATTTAGAGCCACACCCTGTGCACTAGAACACTCTGTCAGTGGATTTCTGGGTGACAGGAAACAGTATAGTCCTAGTTCAATGTCATAGTTGTAAGGGGCTGGAACGATGGCCTACTGGATAAGAGCATGTACTGCTCTTGCCAAAAGACCCAAGTTCAGTTCCCAGCACTCTTGTTGAGTGGCTCACAATCACCTGTAACTGCAGATCCTTGGGATCTGACGCCTTCTTCCGGCATCCAAGGGAATTGCACTCAAGTACACATACACACCCACACATAGACACACATAATTAAAAATAAATATAAAATCTTCTTTAAAATCACAATTGTACCCTAGAACTTCCTAGAAACAAAGCCAATTCTTGGCCACTGAGAAGGGGAGAGTTCTATAAAATCTGCCCCTCATGATGTAAGATGATAAAATGGTCTATGAAACATTAATTATTACTATTCATGAAAGCACACTTACAAGATGTATAATCATGAACCTTGTTCTGAGTCAGGCATCCAGGTGTCTGTAGGCCTCTGGGCATGCTTGGACACTGTTGCTGATCCTGGCTTGTGGATCCATTTTTGGAGAACTACTTTCCACTCAACATGATGAGGCACTGAGAACTGTGCCATCACTATGTGTCACTATAAAGTAAGTGACATGCATGTGGTAAGTGCTGACCTGCTAGGCTCCTGTACCTGATGTACCAGGGCTCATCACCAGAAGCCAGAAGCAGATGCCAGTGATAGGAATTCTTTGGAGGGTCCTTTCTGGACTTCTTTGGATGGCTCAGAATCCTTGCCATGCAGGAACCTGTGATGACCTCTTCAACAGCTGCCTCTATAGGGCACCGGAGGGACCATCTCAAGATCCACACAGGTTCTTCCTCCAGGCATCGATGCTTCTGGTCTCAAGCTTCAATGTTTGTTTTAATCATGAAAAACTAAATGCACCCAGAGATCCTAAAATAGATTCTGAGTATTGCCCAAAACCTGTCCATCTATGAGTTCAAATTTATCAGGTAAATTTCACTGAACTGTGTGTTTTGCAGACTTGACCGTTGCCAGGCACCCAAGACAATGCCAAGTTCATCTTCCTCTGTGGTTATGCTGGTTACTGTTACCTGGTACCTGACAAAATCTAGGGCCACCTGGGATATGGGCCTTCAGGCATGTCTGTGAGACTGTTCATGGGGGACTATCTTGGTTACATTAATTGATATGGGAAAACCCCACCCACTGTGGGTGGCACCATCCCCTGGCTGAGATTCTGGACTGTGCAAATGGAGAGAGGGAGCTGAGCAGCAGCAGGCATCCATTGCTCTCTCTTCCTGACTGTGGATGTGATGGGACACCAGTTTCTTCAAGCTCCTGCCACTGTTGACATCCCACTTGAGGCAGAATAAGCCCTTTCTTCCTTAAGTTACAGTCTGGATGTTGTATCTTAGCAACAGGAAAAGACACTGAGGCAGTGATGCCTGGGAAAGTCCACCTTTGTGATGTGGACGAGGAGGCAGTGCTCCCAGACCAAAGAGCTTTCACCCCAGCAAACAGCTCTTCACGGCAATAGAAACCCTAACTAAGATGGCATGGGATGATGAAATTACAGTTCTGCTCTTCCTTTTTTCTGTTTATCCTCCCCTCCCTTGCCTTCATCTCCTCTTCTTCCCTTTTCTCTCCATTCCTCCCCTTCCTCCCCTCTTTTTTCTTCCCCTCCTTTCCCCTGGATTCTCCTAGTTGAGTCCTAAAGCCTTTACTGGGCAGGGACAGAGTAGGCATGTTCACAGAACAGCCCAGCATGGAATGGCTGGTCCATCCCAGTGATAAGGATATCCATCCACCTCTGGGTGCCACTCGGGTGGGAGTCAGGCCTGGGTGTGAGGAGATGATATCCCACAGGGAGGAATGTGGCGTGGAGCCAGCATGATGGGGAGGTGGGGGGTATGGAAACAATTGTACCTATGTCACCCCACCCCTTCTAATCCCTTTTTGAAATAAAGTCCCACTATGTGGCCCTGGCAGCCCTGGAACTCACTATGTAGACTAGGCTGGCCTCAAACTCATATAGTTTGAGATCCACCTGCCTCTGCCTCCCAAATGCTGGGATTAAAGTCATGTGCCACCACACACAGCTGAAAGTGTTTTCATTCAAGGGGTGGATTCAGTGAGTTAGAATGTTAGCAATAATGAGAGCAAAGTTTCTTGCTGTTTGTCATGAAGGTTGAAAAAAATGAGGCCATAGAAGAATGCTACAGTGAAATCGTAGTTGGTGCTGAGCTGGGATACTGGATGGCCATGTGAGACCTGGCTTCTTCAGTGAGCCTTGGCTTTGAGAGTGTTAGAGGGACAGTCAACCAAACCCAAATAGAAAGTGATTGCTCTGGTGTGCCCTGTTAACTTTGGTAATTATGTGGTGATATTGTGAGCATGTAGCGGGGAAGTCTTGCCTGTAGGAAGCACATAGCCCACAACATTTGGGGATGGCCCCATGTGCCATATGGAGATAGCCACATGCACTGGTAACCCAGGGCCCCTGAGAACTGGACAGGAGTTTTGAAAAGACTGGGCATGATAGCTCATGCTTGTGATCCCAGCACTTGGGTAAAAAGGAGTCTGAGAAGTTTAAGGTCATTCTCTATTACATAGTAAGTTATAGGCTAACCTGGGCTACATGAGATTGTGTATTAAAAAAAAAAGTAAAAGACTTCTGTGGTACTGGGGATTGAACCTAGAACCTTGTGCATGCTACCTCAGCACATGGCCACTGAGATAAATCCCCAAAAAAGAGATTCTGAAAGGATGCTGATCCACTGAAGAAAAGCCCTTAAGTCTGTCCGTCTGTTTCTTTCTTTCTTTCTTTCTTCCTTCCTTCCTTCCTTCCTTCCTTCCTTCCTTCCTTTCTTTCTTTCTTCCTTTCTTCCTTTCTTTCTTTTCAAGTCTCTTAAGATGAAACTTAGGGCAAAGCCAGTGGAGTCTCCCCTATTTAGAATGAGCAGAACATTGTGTTGCCTTAATCAGGTTTTCCTCTTAATGACAAGAAAGCCTTGGAAGATCTAGGAATCACTGAGTGACCACTGCGTTTCCCCGCTGTGCTTCCCCAAAATCAGAACCTCACAATCATCTGGTTGCGTTGGTTGGTAGCTGACCTCTTAGTCCCTTAGTTAAACAGGAACATGGCTGTTTGGCCAGCTGGCTCAAGATGCTGGCATTTCTTCTCAGTGACCTGCTGCATCTCTCTCTTCATTAACACAAATTAAATTCTCTTGAAGTAATTGATCACATTACCTAACAAAGGCACGTGCAATCCAGCTTCCTGAAAAAGTGAGGACCTGTTTGGTGGACCTCTCAGTGGGGTGAGGGGTGGGGCACCTCTTCAGCTGCCATGTTTCCCCTAAGCAGGTCATGACCTTCCCCTCCCTCGGACATCCAGCTTGTTGTGAGAAGCTTCTGTGTGTGGACAGTGAACACAGAGCTGGGATGAGAGGTGACAGGACACCACTGCCTCTGAAGGGCTTGAGGGGGTGAGAGAGGACACTTAAAAAAAAAAAAGCTGGCCTTCTGTCCTGTGGGTGCTGTGATACCCCTATGGGGACTGACAGTAGGGCATTCTCCTACTGCATCCCACAAACTCTACCAAAGCCAAGATACTGCATGTGCCTCAAGGCTGCTGACACACTTAGGGCTGAATCAACATGTGTGGGATGGCTTGGAGAAGCATCTCTGCAAGGCCAGTGCTCACCTTCTTCCTCCCCAGCAGCCAAAACACACACACACACTCCATTTCACAGATGAAAGAGTCAGTCCTATGGCACCAGCGAGTGGGTTGAGAGCCAGGTCTTCCCATCCCTGAACATGTCAGAGGCCCACAAGTGCAGGAAGCACAAGCAAGCGTCGTCTCTTGTGCACAGTGGAAACTAATCTTTGCAGAAATCTCTTCCAGACCTCCTTGTGGAAGCCCTGGGTACAGCCTGGACACAAGAGGGCACTGCAGCCCTGCACATCAGTCTTCACAGAAACCTCTCCTGGGGTTTGCAGAGTTCCCTATTTGCAAGGGTTTCCCCCGTGTAAAGCATCACCACCTGGATTGAATCTGACTCCCTGAGGGCCATGGAGAACGGAGCCCTGGCTTAGACGAGGCCTTCTGTGGTACCCTCTGTCTGGCAGACATCGGATTTAATGTTAGACACGCAAAGATGAAACACAGAGGGAGATCCTGCCTTCAGGGAGCCCAGAGTCTAGAATAAGGAAAAATTGGGGGACCCTTAAAGAAGGATGGCTGGCTACAGGTTACCCACGTGTCCCTAGAGATTCAGCTCAGGCCAGGTTCTTTCTCCCTAGTGGTGGGGCTTTGAGGACCTGTGAACAGTTCAGAAGAAGAAGGGAGAAGGTACAGTGTGGCACAGTCTGGGGAAAACCTGTAAGCACTGGTTTTAACTGTCAACTTTACGTATGTTGAAGAAGAGTCTCCATGGGGGATTGTCTAGACCAGGTTAAACTGTGTACACATCTGTGAGGGGTTTTCTTAACTGGGTTAATTGTGGTAGGAAGACCACCCTGAATGTGGGCAGTGCCATTTCATGGACTAGACCCTGGATTGAATAAAAAGGAGAGCATATGAGCTGGACACAAGCATGCATGCAATTTTTCTCTCTACTCTCGACCATGCATGCGACCAGATGCCTTACGATCCTGCTCCCTTGACTTCCCTGTAATGAGGGACAGGACTCTGGAACTGTCACTCGAATAATCCCTTTCTTCTTTAAGGTGCTCTTGCCAGGGTATTATTATTATTATTATTATTATTATTATTATTAAGAGATTTTCTCTTCATTTTACATACCAACCACAGATTCCCCTTTCCTCCTTCCTCCCTCCCCCCATCCTTCCCTCCCAACCCATCCCCATTCCCACCTCCTCCAAGGCAAGGTCTCCCATGGGGAGTCAGCAGAGCCTGGTACATTCATTTGAGGCAGGTCCAAGCCCCTCCTCCCTGCACCAAGGCTGTGCAAAGTGTCCCACCATAGGCTCTAGGCTCCAAAAAGCCAGCTCATGTACCAGGGATGGGTCCCAATCCCACTGCCTGGGGCCCCCCTAAATAGTTCAAGCTAAACAACTGTCTCGCCTATCCAGAGGGCCTAGTCCAGTACCATGGGGCCTCCTCAGCTATTGGTGCACAGTTCATGCATTTCCACTAGTTTGGCTAGTTGTCTCTGTACGTTTTCCCATCATGATCTCAATGTCCCTTGCTCATAGAATCCCTCCTCTCTCTCATCGATTGGACTCCTGGAGCTCAGCCTGGTGCCTGCTTGCCAGGGTATTTTATCACAGTACCAAGAAACAAAGCTGAAACGATGCTGTGAGCATCTGAGAAGGGACTGGTCAGTGGCAGGCAAGAAGGGAGAGAGAGAGGCAGCAAGAGGAAGGTGGCATGGGCAGAGATGCCATGTGACAGGGAAGGGATGAGAGGGAGGTGTGTGCAAGCCAGGGAGTGCTGGCCAGCTGTGGCCCTGCAGTTTCATGACACCAACTTTGTAGGGTTGCAGTCAAGTTTAGCTTTTAATTTTTAAATTCCATTTTGATATATTTATTTTGTGTTGGAGGTGTGGGGTGTGGCGGTATGCAGGACAACTTGCAGGAAAGGACCTTTGCTTCTACCGTTTGACTTCCAGGGAATGGACTTGTCAAGATTGGCAGCGGGTGCCTTCGCCTGCTAAGCCATCTTGTTGGTCCTGTGGTCAAACTGTTTATGATCTGAGAGTTAGAGCAGGGTCTGTTGCTGGTACTGCCAGTGGTGGCGGTTGTGATGGCAGTGACCGTGGCATGGCCGCTGCCATCGTGTCCCTGATGGTTTTGATGGTGTGTTCATGAAAAGGATGCTGGTGTTGCTGATGCTGTACTGATGATGCTGTTGTCTCTGTCGCCACACCTCTGACTCAGTATCCCAGAGGTAGCCTTTTGGTCACTCACACACGTTGCCCACAGTGAGTGAAGCCATTTATAGCCACAGCGAGGGAAGACTTTTTTTTTTTTTTTTTTGGTTTTTCGAGACAGGGTTTCTCTGTGTAGCTTTGCGCCTCTCCTGGAGCTCACTTGGTAGCCCAGGCTGGCCTTGAACTCACAGAGATCCGCCTGGCTCTGCCTCCCGAGTGCTGGGATTAAAGGCGTGCGCCACCAACGCCCGGCTCGAGGGAAGACATTTATAGCCATCATGTGGATGCAGGGAGTTGAACCCAGGTCCTCTGGATGAACAGCAAGTGCTCTTAACCACTGAGCCATCTCTCCAGCCCTCAGACCAAAGTTTCTGACAAACAAAGAAGATTTGCATGGAAACAGAATTCTTACTTTCTGTGTGGATGGGCGGTCTCCATGGTCAGTGGAACTGGATGTGGAAAGCCTGGTCTAGGATGGACTCTACTGGCCAGGGAAGGGTGCGTGACACACCTTCAGGCCAGACCATGGGGATATCCAGACACGCACGTCTGTTAGATCACCAGCATGGTTTCAAAACAAAGAAAAAATAAAATGGGGAAACTTGCCTGGCCAGGGAAACGTTAGCCTGGACAGGCAGACCCTTGCCTGCCCTCTGTCTCTCTCTGTCTCTCTCTCTGTCTCTCTCTGTCTCTCTCTGTTTCTCTCTCTCTGTCTCTCTCTCTCTCTGTGTCTCTCTCTCTCTCTGTCTCTCTCTCTCTCTCTGTCTCTCTCTCTCTCTCTCTCTCTCTCTCTCACAGACATGCCAAGCCATGAGCAGAGATGCCCTGTGACAGCAAAGGCTTAGGAGGGAGGTGTATGCAAGGCAGAGAGTGTTGGCCACCCCCACCAGGATTCCCACGGGCCACTTGGAGTATAGTCCTGCAGATGCTGTGACCTTGGACTCCAGACTTCCAGGCCATGTGCACACTCCCTCTAGGCTCTCCCCAGCCATCTGAAATGCCATTCTGACTTGAAGTTTGCTGAAGGGACTTGCTGTAAGGCAGCAACATCTCTAAAAACACATCCCTGGGTCTGCTGAAGAGGCCGACCCTGAGACCTGTCTCCAGCCCTCAGAATCAGTACCCACCCTCTCCACCTCACCAATCCCTGAAAGTTAAGTGCTGCCAGGGGACTTATGACTATGGCCTATGGGGAAGGAACCAAGAGCTGTCTTCTTGCTTAGACACTGGCTGTCCAGTTTAAAAATTCTGATACCAGAACTGCTCTTACAATCTCTCTGAAGTCAGTGGTCCATCTTACAGCTGGAAATGCCTTTGTACCAGCCATCCCATGTGCCTGTCAGTGCAGCTGGAGGTGGGCACAGTTTCCACAACTGTGAAGATGTTGGCATCCCAACAGAGGGCAATGTAATGATAACCTCCGGCACACGGTGACCTCCTAGAAGGCTTCTCTTGAGGCTCCTCAACCTTTTGCCCTTTTCTGACCCACAAAGTGTGCTGTGCCCAATTTCTTGGTGCCACTCCCAGAACCACCTCTGGCCTGGTGCCTCTTCTTTGGTTTCCCTTGCATAGAGAGGAGCCCCTGGTGGGGGCGTTGCTGCCTTTGGCTGACTCCTGATCCACACAGGCCTGTCCCACCTACCCTCAGCCCTCACGGGGAGCTGAACCTCCAGACAACTGTAGTGTGCTGTGGAGGAGCTGGTGTTTCAAAGAGAACATCTGTTCTGTCACACTTTAGCAACATAGTTATTAAAGCAAGAGGAAATTAATCACAGTTGTCACTGTGCGTTCCGACCACTCTGCTGCTTTCTCTCTATGGAGCACTCACGTGTGTGCTGTAAAATACTCCACTGGTGTTACACACTGTTGGTTTTGTTTAAATCATTCCTAGTCTCTCACTGATGCGATCAAAATGGGGATGAAGTTGGGAGGGGGAGATTTTAATTGTACAAAAAAAAACTGAAGAATAAACTTAAGGAATAAGGCTTAGACCAGCATCAGTGTACAATGTGCACACATGTGCAGTCACACACATCTAGACACACAAGTGCAAACCTGCACACTCATACTGTTGCATATATATGCACTTGAAATCCTTACTCTACATTATAAAAACAGTGATAACTCATTTCTTCCTCTTTTCTCCCCAGTCTTGGTGAGGTTTCCATTTTTTTGTTTGTTTGTTTCATGTGCACATGTGGTTTGCATGTGTGTATGGATGTTTGCATGCATGTAAACTTACTGAGCTAGGAAGTGCAGCTGAAGGTGAATACTGAGGTCTCCTGTTTCTCTATAATGAAGTACGGAGTCAAAGAGGACACTGTGGAGGAGAAGGAAGAAGGGACTTCTGGGTGGGAAAAGAGGGTGCAAAGATATGAAACATACAACCCTGACTGGAAGAGAGCCATGTGGCTGGGGCCATGGCCCCAGATCAGGGTTGAGAAGGTCTCATGTCTCACACTTAGGTGTAGACACTATCTGTGAGCTATGGAAACAACCAGAGTCCTAATCAGAAGGGAGCCATGGTTGCAACTATGGAAGTCCTTGGGCATGAGAGAGACAGCAGGTGAGAGGCTGTGACCATGGAGATGGGAGACTTTCAGCAGGCAAAAGAGAGACGATGTATGGAACGCAGCACGAGGGAGAAAGAGAGCGAGTGTTAGCTGCCTTTGTTCCAAGCGTGGTCCACCTGCAGCCATGGGCTGCATGCAACCAAGGGAAGGAAGCTCCACCCAAAATCAGAAACTCACTCAAAACATTATGAACTTGGTTTTCAATGACTTTTGGTACCTAGTGTGTGGTTTGTGGACGTGGACTTTGTGGTTATCAGTGTGGTGTCAGAATGTTGAAAGGGACATGCCTGGGTGATGTGACTTACTCTTTGGTTTGGGATTTAGTTTTTCAGAGACTGTATCTTGTGTATCTCAGACTGGCCTTGGGGATGGCCTTGCGGTCCTGACTCTCCTGCCTCCATCTCCCGAGTGTGGGGATTACAGCCATATACCACAGGTTCCATTTATGTGGCGCTGGGAGTGGAACCCATGTGTGCTGGGAAAGCACTCTGCCAGCTGTACCCCCAGTCCCATGATTTGCTTATTCTGTTCCCTTTGAGGCAAGAAGAAAAAACATATGGTTGAGGATCTTAAGTCATTTCTGTCAAATGCAAGGGATTCTGGGGACCAGGATATCACCTTCCCTGCAACCAAATGTGTTCTTGCCACTGCCATTGAGACACTCAGCAGGTAGCCCAGACAGGGTCCCAGTGACACACTGTGGGGTGAGGACCTGGGTTTATCCAGCAGAAAAGCACAGTGAACATGACGGGGAAGGTGAACAGAAAACTTCAGAAATGATGCCCATGGAGGTCCTTGAGACTGAGGCATAAGACATGACCAGTTTCCAGGGCCCTGCAATCTCCCACTTGCTGAAGCCATCTGTCCTGAGTCAAGGACTGATCAGATTTGAGAGTAAAGAACTCAGTGGTCACCCACAATGGATGTGTGGTCTGAGTGTCTCACCTGTCATAACTGTTTCATCCAAATGAGCACTGTCCTCTCAGGAAGATGAGCTCACATTCCCACTAGGAGGTTTTAGAATTCCACTGAACCTGTCATCTTGCCCCAGGCTCAGGAGGAATGCACAACCCCTCCCCTTGAGCATGCTTAATGATTGACAGGGTTCCCTGTGCATCCTGCCACAGCACTGTCGTTACCAAAGGCAGACAGGATCTTGCATGGCATCTAGGCATGTGACAGGAAGTTGTGAAGAGCCTCACCATAGTCACTAAGGTGACTTGGCCATGAGTATCATTTCCTGAGGAATACACACCACCAGTGCATCATCTGTTCATTCATTTAACCAGACACTATCAATTGGTGATGTACTATGGAGTTCCTTCAGTTTTCCATGTGGAGTACCAAGTTTATAAGTTGAAGTAGGCTTTGTGGGCTCTCACCTGTAATCCTATTACTTGGGAGGCTGTAAATTTAAGACCAGTCTGGGCTATAGGGAGACCCTATCTTGATAAAGATGATGGTGACAATGAGGATGATGATGATGAAGAAGAGGAGAATGATAATGATGATATACTAGGTTGCTAAGTTCCAATATTAACTGATGACACAAGACATAAATATATCATTGGGAATCAAATTTAGATGAAATTGTTTTGATTGAAAACCACCACTGAACTAGAACCACAACATGGCAGGCCAGATACAAGCTATTACTGTCCAACAGTCAGGATGGTACCAGGACCTTTGAGAAGAGAGTCAGGAAAAGCCTATTGAAGGGGCCAGAGGCCCTGGTCTAGATTCCAGCCCCAGCACTTTAGAGGACAAATCAGACAGTGTGTGTGCATTGAATCATTTTCTTGTAGGTTTGCCTCATTTCACAAAACTAAAACCTAAGTTCCTGCCATCATATTCAGAATTCTGTATAGCCCCTAAACATGTCCCTGGGGGCTGACAGATGGTGTGCACCTGAAATCCCAGCATGTGGAGGTAGAGGCAGGAAGGTCAACATTCCAAAGTCATCCTCAGCTACATAGTGAGTTCAAGGCCAGCCTGGGCTACATAAGACCCTTTCTCAGTAAACAACGAATTAAATTTAAGTTTTCAAATGTCCACCAGGGTGACATGATGATGCTGTGGTGACTCATAGGTCTGGAAGCTTTTGTAAATCAGACACCTGGAGGAAGGGGTTGAAATCCAGGAGTCTGCCAAGGCACCTTTTTTAAAAATGATTATTATTGTTTCAATTATTGGGAAGCTTTCTCTTCCTCAAATGCCTGTCATTTGCCTAAGACTCACGCATAATTTCTGCCACAAGTGACTACATGCCCCGAGAACAAGTCAGCTTGGTGTAGCCTCTTCGTCATCCATGAGTGTGTAAACCAGTCTACCCACCTCCACAGCCCTCACTGAGCAGTGCCGTTCAGTCTCTGCCTGCAAAACAGAATCACTTTCAAGTTCCCTGGACAGAAAATTGGATTGAAGCAAAACTAAACGCCGTGGGGCCCAGGCAGAAGGGATTGGGTAGGGGGTGGGGATGAGACTAAATCCCAGGTTTGATGTCACCGATAACAAGGCTTCAAAATCAGACAGCAACAAAACCCTTCTGTAGTGTTGACTGGGAAATACCGACTTAGGAACAAATATTTTAATTATCTGCTGTCGTTCGGGAAGCCCGCTCGCTCCCTGTTTGTTAGGATGATCATATCACCTGGGTGTATACACTTTCTGCACCAGCCATACATGATTCATGAGCTGGTAAATAAAGAGATCTGGAGTCTGTGCGCAGCAGGGCCCTTGCCAATTATCTCCGCCGGCCAGAACCTGCCTCCCTCGCCTGTGTGCAGCTGATCTTTTGAAAGCATTCATCAGCGCCGGGCAGCACGGGCTCGCCTGGGATGTAAGAGTCTCTATTGTTTACACACTAGGAGGTTGGCAGCGGTGGGAGTTCGGTGTCAGAGCATCTTCCCGGGATGCAGACGGGAGTGAGCGAGGAAGATGAATCCTGTCTCTATGGACGTAGTTATTCTGATGGCTTTTCCCTTACAGTCCTGTGTCCTCCTTAGTCACATCATTTTCCACCTGTGACTGTCACCTCTCCATCCTGCCAGACAGGTGCAGACTCATGCTCCAGACCACATGGGGCTGGAAGGCGGTAACGCAACTGAATTTCTCTTTAAATGGAATCCAAATGTGTGACCCTGTGTCCACCGGCCACTCTAATCTACCATAGTGTGGTGGTCATAAACCCATCGCCATACTTCCCCTTTCGGGAGCAGTAACAATTTGGAAGTCAGATACTTAACTTTCATTAAAATAGACTGTCACTAACTAAAGATTTTGAAAGGTCAATTTTTTTTTATTCTCTTCATAAACAATGCTTAGCAAATACAATTCATCTCCTGATATCGGTGACAAGCACTTCTTGTGTTTGAGCATTTATGTTCCCTGTTTTTTGAAGATTTATTTTTATGTGCGTAAATAAAAATTGATTTGCCAGGCAGTGGTGGCGCATGCCTTTAATCCCAGCACTTGAGAGGCAGAGCCAGGTGGATCTCTGTGAGTTCGAGGCCAGCCTGGTCTACAAAGAGAGTTCCAGGAAAGGCGCAAAGCTACACAGAGGAAACCCTGTCTCGAAAAATTTAAAATAAATAAATTAATTAATTAATAAAAAGTTTTTTTTATTTTATATGTTCTGCCCACACAAATGTGAATGTGCATGCAGTGCCCTCAGAGACCAGAAGAAGGAGTCAGATCCCCTGAAACTGAAGTTATAGATGGTCGTGAGCCACCATGTGGGTGCTGGGACTTGAACCAGGATCCTCTGGAAGAACAGCCAATGCTCTTAACCTCTAAGCCATCTCTCCTGTCCCACTTGTGTATTGCTCCAAGATGCACTGGCCATAGGGCAGGCTGTTGTTGAAGACGTCAGAAATGTTGGAACAGGGCTGAAAGAACCTTAGATACATGCTCACATGAGTTTAGGAATGTATGCGTGAGAGTGTGTACATATAGAACCAAATAGTAAAGATCTGGCCTCATTGACAGAGGAACTTGTAACGAAATACAGTTGTATGTTTTCACACATCCTCAGACTGGGTAAAAATATATATATTATATATGTACATATATATACATACACATACACACATATATATACATATATACATATGTGTGTGTATATATATGTATATATGGTAGCAGAAGGGTGGGCTAAGGGAGAGCAGAGTGCAGTCCTGCTTTCCCCATCTGCTTCCATCCTCCACTGTCCTTTCCATTCAGCTAAGTGTGGAGCCTCCTTTTTCTTCTTTATCTTGTGTATGTGTGTATGTGGGAATGGTATGTATGTATATGTGGAGGGTGTGAATGGT
>CABHPQ010171015.1:0-27371 GCA_902168405.1 Peromyscus aztecus
AAGTGGGCAAGTTATACGAATTGATATTGCAAGCATTGCAGCTGGAATGGAAAGGGATCCTGGCAGTCGGAAGCCAAGGAATACCACAGTCCCCCTAAGCAGAACAGCAGCGTACAGCTGTGCTCCAGGGAAAGGTTTCCCCAAATGCAATAACTCTGCTCGGTTCCTCCAGAGTGTAACTAGTTCAGCTAGAGGATGGTTTTTCCTCAGTGAAAGTGTTACAGTTCTGCTCCACTCCTGCTCTGGGGAAAATTGTTACATCTCTGCTCAGCTCCACTCTGGGAAAAGGTCTTACCCAAACCTTATTCAAGAGATTGATTGGGAGGGAAGAATCCAGGAGGGTGGCTGCCTCTGGGTTTCTTAGGGGTGGAGTTTTTCCAAGGTGGAGATTTTCAAGGTGGGAATTGGTCAATTTCAATCCTTGAGCTTGGACAAGTTCAGAGATTGGCTGGATTTCATGCTCAGCTGTTGGTGTCCTGCTCAGGGACTGGTTGGTTTTCCTGTTCAGGGATTGGTTGGGTTTTGTGCTGAGTTGGTCAGGGCAGAATATGTTTCTTTGGCTCTGCTTTGAGGGCCAGGGTGTGTTTCTTTCACTGGCCCCTTTTAATCTTTTGGCTCTGGTTTCAGGGCCAGTGAATTAGTTCTGGTCTCAAGAGTCAGGGTGTGTTTCTTTGGCTCTGGTTTCAGGGTCAGGGTGTGTTTCTTTCGCTGGCCCTTTTACCTTACAGATATTTCTCAAAATGCAATGGAAGACAGATATCTGAAAAGAGCCTCCATATCATTAAATATTAGAATAACGGAAATTAATGCCACACTGATATGTCACTAGATACCTGGTTAGAATGGCTTAATTAAAAGGCTCACAATACCAAATGATGACAAGGATGCAGAGCAAGTCATTCTTGGTGATACTGTAAACTAGGAAAGCCAGAATAAAACATGCTAACCTTATGACCCAGAAGCCCCACTCCTGGGCACTTCACCAAATGAACTGAAAGCAAAACCTATAGCGTTACTCAGTCACTAGATCCAAATGCCCATGTCAGGAACGGATGAACTACTACATCCCTACAACAGATGGAGTACCAACCACATGAGCACACAGCTCGATCTGCTACCTGAAAGAAGCCAGACTCTGATAGCGTCGGTTATCTCAGATCACAGGAGTGGCATCTGAATGAAGTGGGTGTGTGGAGATTTGGTTTCTATGCTTAAACCCTGTTACAAACCAAAACCTCAAAAGAAAACTACAAAAGAAAATGAATAGGCAGAGGACTCTGAAATGTGAGTATTAGTCAAAGGGTCCCAGGGATAACAAGTTCCTTGCTGTATGGTAATAAGGAAAACATTAAACAATGCAGTCATCTAATCACAGAGCACTCATGGGTTCATTCTTGGTTTCAGCAGGACTTACAGGAGTGGTCTAACAGCACTGGGGCTGTGATTATAGTCCTGAGACAGATTGCTAACCACCATCAGAAGCACAATTGTATAGGACAAATTTCATTTAAGCCTAACGTGAACAATGATGGCTGAATTCGTAGCTTTGGAAATAAAGCCTAGGACCTGAGGATAAAGAGCTTGACTGGCGAGCTGATTCACATCTTGCCACGTTTTAAAACAGAAGGGCACAGGTGCTCGTAAGTAACAACGTTCATTTTTCCATACTGTTAGCACATACTGGCTTCTAGGAAGAACATTTTAAAAATTCATTTTTAAAATTCCCATAGTTGCTTAAAATATTTTAAAAGGTAATTTGATTTAGTTAAAAGGGACAATATATAGTGATATACTTTAAGGCACATGAAAAAGTTTTGGCATTGAGGTGCAAGGTTAGAGAGATGTAGATAATCCCAGGACATCTCCGACTATTTCATGAGTCCAGAAGGTTATAAATAGACACCATCTTTAGCACCATTGGAGATGGCAGGTAAGGCTCGGCCTTCAGGATGCCAACTCCACACATCTGAGCAGCTGTTGTCTGGTATACTCCCAGATCAGCAGAGCCCCGCTCACGTGCACATTCAGTGAGCGGATGATGCCCTGCTGAGGAATCTCCACACACACATCCAGCTGCTGGATCAGGTTGGCTGGGATTCCTTCCCGCTCATTTCTGCAGAAGAAAAATGGAACAAGACATGTGAGCTTCCCTGTAATTCAGGAAGTACCTTTTACTATTATTTTTTCTGAATGTTACTATAGAAGACAGATAAACAGAGTAAGTCAACCTGGGTTCCAGGAAGTAAAGAAGGGCGTTACAAAGGCCAATTCTGTGTTTACTAGTCAACATCCCAGGTGGGTAAGATGAAGGGAAAACCAAGTGGTCCCATAAATGCTACAAGTTGACAGGAAGCTGCGTGACAGGAACCTAGGTGAGTCTTAAACAGCCTAGAGAACAGACACAGACCAGGGAATCGACTCACCCCAACAGCAGCAGCGACTTCTCAGGAAAGCGGTACTGGGCCAGGTCTGAGCTTTGCGCTGTCTGCTCCACACCAATGACAGTGTAGCCTTCTGCCTTTTTCTGCTGCAGATAATCTGTCAGCTGGGCTGGTCTCACCTTAGTGGCAGTTTTAGAAGAGCAGACTATGAAATCATTGCATTGTGAAATCAGAGTGGACAGAGCATTAAACTTAAACCCAGCCTGTCAAGAGGACTTTCAGGGGGAAACAGGACATCAGAAAGAATTCCCTCCACTTCACAGACTGCTGAGTGGTGGCTGAAGAGAGAGGTGACATGTTCTACGGGGAGACTGCTACACTACAGCAGGTCACAGATAAGACCCCTTGGAACTCAGCACGGAAGGGTCAGACTGAGAAACTGGCACAAAGACAGTATGCCAGAACACTTTCACAACTACAGAATTTAATGAGCGACTTTACACCCACCTCTACCAGAGGAAGCCACTGCTCTGCGGAGACGCTGAGGTGCTGGAACTGTCTGTCACCGACACACTGGAGACTGCCAACCACAAGCACTGCAGCTCCGAACACCTCACAGGTCCGGCACAGCCCTGCACAGAATGGCTTGTTACTAAGACTGTCTCCAGCAGGTCACAGGGTTCATGGCATCCCAGCCTTTCCTCTGAAGCTTGCCAAGAGGGCTGTGTGTGGAACAGCCAGCCACAGAGGGTTGATAAACAGGTCTGAAGTGAACTACCTGGAAGATGATTTTTACCTCCTAAGTTGGTGGGCTTGTCGATGAGCGAGGCCACAACAATCAGTCTGCTGATGGACTTTCCAAGCTTGGCGGCCCGGTCCTGAAACATAAGCTCCAGGTCTGACTCCAGAGCCTTGTGTCCCCATGGGATAATCTTCTTCTGGACATCAGCCCACTCTGATTGGCTGTCTGCTTCACCCAAGGTGTAACCTGAGAAGAAATAATAGTTCCTGTATGTAAACTAGCCTGGGTCAATTCTCTATGTATTTGCATCTTTAGATGATTTTTTAAATATTCTTTTTGTTGTTGTTGTTGTTGTTAATGTGTATATACGACCTGAGTGTATGTATGTGCATGTGCATGGAGGTGCCCATGAAGACCAGAAGAGGGCATTGACTGAGAGTGGAACCAGCAGTCTGCTCAATATCAAGTCCTCACAAACATCTCTCCTCCCTTGGTGCTCTCTCTACTAGGCTGGATTTCCTGGGTTTTTTCTGCCTGCCACTGCCTGATGTATCTGTGTGCAGCCATCTGCTGTTAAGAACACAGCTGTGGGAGGGCGGGGACCCGTCTCTGTCTAACACACTGGGCGCCAGCAATGGAGCCTCATGGAGTGGATGAGTAGATTCAAGATGATCTGTGCAGAGATGCACCACTGAACCACTCCGCCTCTTCCCAGAACTCTACCCAGAGACACTGAATTAAAACCACAGGGTGAGGATAGAGTCTGCAGTTAAAAAAAATTACATGTATTAGGAGGTTCGGGGGCATGCATGTCATGGTGTGATATGGAAGTCAAAGGACAATGTGTGGGAATTAGCTGTCTCCTACCATGTGGGTCAAATTCAGGTATTCAGGTTTGGCAGCAAGTACCTGTACCCAGTGAGCTGTCAGAGTTGGGAAGAAAATCAGAGGCCAGCAGGAGACCAGCGGAGGAGACTTACAGAAGGGGCAGATATGGTGAGGGGAGAGCCAGACTTTAGGGACTCTGCCTCTGGGGAAGCACTCACAGTGGGAGGTGCAGTTAGGGAAAGGGGGTGGGAGGGGAAGCTGAGGGAGGAGCCGGGAGAAGGAGGCTGCCACCACGCTACTGCTAAGGTGAGCTTTCTGGACACACTGAGGCACAGGCTCCTCGGGGAAGCCTGACGGGCACTGACGTTCCTGCCTTCTCTAAGCAGAGGCCGAGACCCGGGTCAACGGAACATCATCGAGACCCATTCCAGAACTGTAGTCAGAAGCCCTCACCCATGAACCAGGGTAAAATGAAGCTCCCTTACCTCGGTCCTGCTGGGACCAGTCTCCTGGACTCAGCTCACCAAGTGCAGTCCCAGACAGGTACCACTGGGACTCTGCATTGGAAGGGATGTCTGTGAAGCTGGTAAATTTATCCAGGGTGATCCACTCCTCTTCAGTGATACCCGAGAGCCGTGGGAGGGTGTAAAATATGGTCTGAAAAGAGAATCGTAAATTATTATTCTCCTTAGAAAATAAAGGAAAAACCCAGAACAGGTTTTCTTCCTGTTGGTGTTTCTCCCAAGCCCCCCTCTCCTGCAGGCACTTCCTGCAGCTCCACTTTGCCCTAGGACATTCGGGGATTCGTTTAGGGACCCCCGGGAGCAGGCAGGGCCTCCCCTCCTCTAACGCCACGTGACTACTGTGCTCTTATCAACAGTACACCATGCTTCCCAGGGCATTGTCACTAAAGAGAAATGTACGCCTAAAGGCAGTTTCCTGGCCACCAGACACTCGCCATGCCATGCTCAGGTCCACTACAGACATCCAGAACCTGGATCCTGGCTCAGGATCACTGTGTGACCTGGGATGAGCCATGAAGGCTTCCTCAGCTTCAGTTCCCTCGTGTGTAAGAAGGTGGATAGCTGGTGCCTCTGAGGCCACAAGGCCACCTTTCTGGTCTTCCCTCTTGAAGAACACTCAACGGTGGAAAGGCATGTGAGAGAGAAAACCCCAAGTAACAGGCAATTGAAAAGTGAAATGACACTCAATGCACATGCCTCTGTCCAGGACAGTTTTAAGGCAAATATGGTTTGCTTCAGGCTAGGCAGATTCGTGCAGATTTAAAGCGATGTCAATGGTGGAGAGTAATATTTCTTAGGTAGGTCCCCTAAACTCAGCTGCGAACACAAAGGCTGGGTGACAGAGTCTGGTAGAGCACGAGCTCTCTGCACCACAGTCCACACACACACAGCCCTCACTCACTGCTGCCCACAGACCACTCTGCCTGCTAATGCTGATGAGGAGTCAGGTAACCGCTAAAAGAGGTGGGCAGTGGTGAGGGAAAGGAGGAAGGACTCTCTGCTTGGGGGCTGCCTGGGAAAAGGGGGATGGGGTTCTAGAGAGCTGTCAGGAGAGCATCAACAGAGGGCTCTGAGAGCTGACGAACACAGACAGCGTGGTAGGATATTCGAAAAACCCTAGTACGTTTTCTTTTGACAAGAATGACATTCATGTCGTGTGTAGCGCATCTCACAATAAATAGTATATCTTCAAGGACAGCTTTAAGGAAACCATGAAGGAGCTGGCTGCATAGTAGCTAGGCTCCTGATATAGGTCCCCAGAGAAAAAGTCACCCAGGCAGATGTTTTCACTTCAAAGCTAGGTAGGTAGCACAGTATTGTTGCTGCAGTTGAAAATCGTTTAAGAATGCCTTATACTCTACACAAATTTTAAGAATTTTCACACTCAAGTCATTTAATATTAACTGTAATAAGTATGTTTACAGTTCTTAAAATTACACAAGCACTCTGCTACTATCAGCAAAGTGAAGTACCACTGGCCATATACTTTCATTACCCAGAATCTAAAAAGATTAACTGCTATTAACAAGAGATCTTTTTGTTCTTGCATTGATCACGGGCTTCAGTACAAGAAAGTCTCACCTGCGCAAACGTTCTCTCACTCACTTCCTTTTAGAAATCTGCTCTGATTTCTGTTTAGAGTTAAATATTCCCTTCCAAGGTTTACAAGCCAGACACTGCCAGAGAAATAGAAAGTGAGAATGACTAGCCAGTTGTCACTGCTGAGGAGTGAACCGCAAGCACATCGCAGAACTTTACAGGGTCCCGGGGACAGAAGATGAGCCCTGTCACAATCCTTCACCAGCGGGAGCAGGAAAGAGGAGTCAGGACTGTGGACAGCAGAGCGTCTGCACACTGCACTCCCGGCTTACCTCCAGACAGTAGTCCTTCAGCGGGTGAAACGCAGAGAAGAAGAAATGGTCCTGGATGCGCTGCCAGTTTTTCCTGGCATTCCTGAGGGGAAGGGACAGGGAGTGAGGCAGGGCTCAGAAGTAAACGGTTCTGGTGAGGGCAAGTCAGTAAAGTATCTTTAAGAATTCCATCCCAAGGTCATATTCCCAGTCTTCAACATCAATGTGTGTGTTCTAGTTCTGTCTGTCTGTCTGTCGAGGTTGTGGTTTGAATGAGAAATGTCCCCCACAGGCTCATGTATTTGAACACTTGGTCCCCCGGTTGGTGGTGCTGTTTGGGGAGGTTTAGGAGGTGTGGCCTTGCCGGAGGAAGTATGTCACTGGGGGGTGGGCTTTGAGAGCTCACAACCTCGCCCTCCTTCCGGTCTATTTGCTAATGTAATCTCTCAGATTCCTGCCGCCATGCCTGCTGCTGGCTGTCACGCCTCCTCAGCATGATGAACACTTATCCCTCTGCATCCGTAAGCCAAGACAAAGTCTTCCTTCCATAAGTTGCTTTTGGTCATGGTGTTTATCACAGCAACAGAAAAGTCACTAACAGGGTTACTGGGGATTAAGTCCTGGGACCTCATGCATGCTAAGTGAAGACACTACCTCTGTGCTCTGACGCCGGCACGCAGTGCACTTTTTTTTTTAAAGACATGTTCTCTCTATGTAGACCAGGCTGGCCTCGAACTCACAGAAACCTACCTGCCTCTGCTTCCCAAGTGCTGAGATTAAAGGAGTGTGCCACCACTCAGTGTACTTTTTAACCTGGAATTTAGAAAGGTTCTCATTTTTGCTTTGGTTTTTGAGACAGAGTCTCAGGTTCATGAGGGTAGCCTTGAACTCATGTAATAATAATAATAATAATAATAATAATAATAATAATAAATATATGGGATCTGAGCCAACTGCTTTTAGGAACAAGGGATTTTAGGATCAACAGGCAGAGAAAACATCTCGGTGCCCAATAGCCAGCCATGATCTCACCACGGAAAGCAGTGCTCAGATGGACGTAGGTGGCAGAGGGGTGATGGGGCAGCTCTGGGATGCCTCCACGCTGCCTTCTGTGCTAGGAGCAGAGCTGAGAGTTCACAGGCTCAAATACAGGATGAGGAAAAAGTATAAAACCCCAATCTGGACTCATCATCAATCTGTACAGTTTAGCACCATCTGCTGCATGGGGCTGACCAAGCCTTCTGTGTGACACTGGTACAAAAGAAGGTAACGAGGCTCCTCCTCGTTCCTCCAGGCTCTGCTGGGAAGAACAGAGCCACGAGGTGTCCTCACCCTGCGCCATGCATGCTTTCTGCCTGGCTGAGACTGCACTCGATGACTGTGGTCCAGGCGTCACACTCTTCAAATTGCAGTGCTTTACAGAGATGCCAGGCCTTCTTGAGGGCTACCAGAGCATAGAGGCGGACGCTGAAGTTGTGGCTCAGACACCACTGCAGGGCAGTAGTGAGGGCCTGCTTCAGAACCAGCTTCTGGAAGAACAGGGAGACATTGCTTGAGGGGCGGACATGGCAGCTTGAGCAAGACTGTAAGGCATAGAGGACTGACAGAGTGGACATGGAGAACCGACAGGGTGGAAACGGAGGACTGGCAGGGTGGACATGGAGGACCGACAGGGTGGAAACGGAGGACTGGCAGGGTGGACATGGAGGACCTATGGAGTGGACATGGAGGACCAATGGAGTGGACATGGAGGACCGGTGGAGTGGACATGGAGGACCGACAGGGTGGACATGGAGGGCCCACGGAGTGGACATGGAGGACTGGCGGGTGGACATGGAGGACCCGCAGAGTGGACATGGAGGACTGGCGGGTGGACATGGAGAACCGACAGGGTAGACATGGAGGACTGGCGGAGTGGACATGGAGGACTGGTGGGTGGACATGGAGGACCCGCAGAGTGGACATGGAGGACTGGCGGGTGGACATGGAGGACCCACAGGGTGGACATGGAGGACCGACGGGGCAGCTGTGACCAGCTCTGGCAAGCCTTTCACTGGCCTGGCCATAGGGCTGCATCTTCCTCCCATGCAAATGAGCTCAGCAGCACTGACAACTGTCTCAGGGAAATGGTTTCCAACGCCCTCATTTTTGTAACAGCTGCAGTATGACCCCTCTCCTACAATCTAAGTTGACATGGATCTTCATGCTAGACAGCCATTACATTCTAGAAATGTGACTGCACCTTATGACCTGTGCCCTAGGCTGAAAAGTAAGACAGTATCCTCTAGGAGCCCCACTTTTGGAGAACCTGGAGTATTACCTTCCTCCACTGAGTGCTGAGCTCTTCAACTAACAGCAACCTTGAGCCACACAGAAGCACAGTTAACAAGTGGGGAGAAGAAAGCCAGGCATGGGATACTTGAGAGGGGACAGCGTTCTGACCAGAATTCGGGGTAAGCCTGGGCTATGGGAGCCCTGTACTAAGAAACTGAATGAGTCAGGAGAGGAATGTGGGGTCTTTTCCTCAGTCCTCAAGCCGTCTGATGCTCCAGCACATGCCCCTACAAGGTCACCTGGAGCTGCGTGAGGGCTGCACTGGCTGTGAGCCCCACAAACAGCTTCTACGGGCTGCAGAACAACCACGTCCACAGAACGGGCTGCCAGACACATCACAATGGTTCCCTGCACGATGCAACTATCCCTGAGCAGGACAAACCAGATGTAAGCAAGCCGTTCTCTCAGTCCCTCCTTATTCAGCATGCCATGAACATTTATCCAGGCCACTGTCTTCTCAGGACAGCATTGCTGAGATATATTACACACAGGCATGCATGCATGCACAGGCACCTGATGGCTCAGAAAGCCTAATGACCTGAGTTCAATCCCTGGAACCCAGGAGGGAAGACAGAATTGACTCTATGAAGTTGTCCTCTGACCTCACACTTGCTATGGCACACTTAGTACACACACACACTAGAAAAAAATAAAAATAAACTGAGGCTAGTGAGATGATTCAGTGGTTAAGAGCACTTGCTGCTCTTGCAGAGGACCCAGGTTTGATTCCCAGCACCTACGTGACTGCTCACATCTATCTATAACTTCAGTCTTAGGGGATCTAATGCCCTCTTCTGACTTTTGTGGGCACCAAGTATGGACATGGTACACATACAGTTGTGCATACAAAACACTCATAAAATAAACTGAACAAATCTAATTTTAAAAAGAGTAGCTTAAAAAAAACCACAGTCAACACATGTGTGCTCACATACACACACACCCCAACATACACACACAAATGGCACATACTGTCATCCCTCTGTGATGAACAGCTGTACAAACTGCCATCTGTATCTGCAATAACGTCAGGGCCTATACAGGGAGGCCATGGGGGAAGTGGAACTCTAAAGTGAGGAAACAGAGACGGACCAGGCACATGGGCCCCAGGGGAGCACTCCTAAGTCTGTCTGCACCAGCGTTTGTTGAATCTCCATTCAGTAGGGGCTTATGAGCCCCCATCCTAGCTGAGGAGCTTCTGACCGAGGAAGAGTCGGTTTTCTTTGAGAGTGTGGCCTGTGGTTCATCGACCACACTCTGGTGGATGGCACTACACCGGGAAAACATGGGCAGCACAAATTGGACTAGATGAGTTATATTAAAAAAAAAATTAAAATTAAAAAATGAAGAGGACATTAAGTTGAGAGGGGTGGGATGATGGGGGGTAGATCTGGAATAGTGGAAGATGAATATGATCAAGATATATTGTATGCACCTATGAAATTCTCAAAGAATAAAAATATACGAACAACAAAAAACCAAACCCAAATAGCCAGGAATGTAAAAAGGCAAACCCTATTTAAATACTTGTATAAAAATAAAAGCTGCCGGGCGGCGGTGGTGCATGCCTTTAATCCCAGCACTCAGGAGGCAGAGCCAGGTGGCTCTCTGTGAGTTCGAGGCCAGCCTGGTCTACAGAGCGAGATTCAGGAAAGGAAAAACGCTAAACAAAAAAAAGAAACCCTGACAAAAAAAAAAAAAAAACAAAATAAACAAATAAATAATAAAAGCCATTTACACCAACAGGAATCACCTGTGAACTTGGTGTGTAGTAGGGGTGTGTGTGTGTGTGTGTGTGTGTGTGTGTGTGTGTGTGTGTGTGAGTGAACAGTTTTCCCTCGCACACAGCAGCAGCAGGGGAGGGGGGCGGGGACTGGAAAACCCCACAAGGATACCTGATAGTTTAGGGGTAGGTAGAGAAAAGGGTGATCTGGGAGGGGATGGGGATGGGGTAGATATGATCAAACTACACTGTATGAAATTCTTAAGGAACTAATAAAAAATGAGGAAGAAACATATTTTAAAGATAATTAATCATGGGGAAAAAAAGTCCTCCAAACTGGCATAAGTACATTCCTTTTTAGAACAGCAAGTTCATAAATTCTTCTTGCAAATAATTCAAACTCACCTTTTCTGGAATGTTCTGAATGATGATGTCCAAATGTGATAAAACAGATAAAAAGGTACAAATGCTCGTTTTCAGTTTTTCTTCACCCTGATAGAAGATGAGGTAGAGAAATTGTCATTTGGGGCTTAATTGTGAGTAAAGGCTGCTGGACTCTGGGCAGGCAGAGGTAGGAGGCAGACTCTGCCCTCTTCCCTGAAGGAGCTTGGGCTTGTCACATGGAGGGCACAGGACTGAAAACCCAAGAGGAACGGCCCTCCCTGCAGCCCAGTGCAATGCAGGCTGCGCCAGGGGACAGTCCAGTGGCACTGGAGAGCCTCACATGCACCACCCCCTGGGTCAGCCCTACAGGACAAGGAGAACCTGCATGGGGCAGGAGTGGGCACTGGACTCAGGACACAGAGGAGCTGGAAAAAGAGCAAGATAAAGACGCAGGGCAGAGGAGGTAAGGGTCCCACTGGCCCTTGGGACAGGACCCTACAATTACATCCAAGGTTGCAGACACACCTCCACACAGTCAAACCATTTCCTAGTTCAGAATAGTATGAAGAAAATCTTTACTTACGTAAGAAAAACAATTCCAGAACTTTGGAAGGAACTGAGGGAACTTATGAAGAATCAATATAATAATCCACTCAATAAAATATTTTATGGATGCTTGATTGTTGGTGAAGCCAGCATGGAAAATCTTATCAATAATCCCGTTCAAGAAGTTCTGAGGGAGAAACATAAATGGTTAACACGCTATTCCTTTTCAGTTTTAAAAAACTCTGGTTAAGAGCACAGGCTGCTCTTGTTGAAGATCTGCTGGGTTCATTTCCCAGAACTCATAGCAGCTCACAACCATCTGTCACTCAGTTCTAGGAGATCCACACCTTCTTCTGGCCTCTGTGGGCAATGCACACACACAGTACACAGACATACATGCAGGCAAACACACATACACATAAAATAAAATAACAAGACTGACTTTGTGCTGGAGCATTTCTATTGAGCACTTCACTGTTTACTTAGGCGTCAATAATGACAAAGGCTTTGATCACCTACGTTTTTACAGGGAAAGCAAAAGATACAGAAGTCTAATAATTTCCCTAGTTATATACTTATTTCATTTTTGTGGGTGGTGCATGTGTGTGTAAACGTTCATGTGTGCATGGACTTCTGAGTGCAAGTGTGTGTGGATGTGGGCACATAAGAGGCAGGCTGGAGGTCTTCAATGTTTGGTGTTTTCCTCAATCACTCTCTACCCTAGTTTTTGAGGCAGGGTCTCTCACTGACCCCAGGCTTCTCCATTTTGGATAGACTGGCTGACCAGCAAGCCATAGGGCTCCTCCCATCTCCACCCCCTAAGTAATGGGATGACAGGGTGTGCCACCAAGCCTGAATTTTTATGTGGGCACTGGGGAGCAACCTCAAGGCCTCCGACTGAGCCATCCCATGCCCCCCCATCCACGGCTGTGGTTGTGCCCCCCTTCCACACACACTCAGTTCTGTACTTGAGTGGCAGCTCTCATATGCAGCCTTATTCACACTTGGACCCCAGAGCACAGAAACAACATCTGGAAGGGGAGCAAAGCTATTTTTCCTGACAGCGCGTCCATCTACCTACCTACCCTCTGGTCTCTCAGCTCCCCACATCCACCCCACATCCCCAGCTGTTCTCTGGCCTAGACCCTGAGCTCCAAATTCACCCCTCCCTCCCTTCACAATCATACTTCTGCCTGAGCGATGATACATGTGTAAGCACCAAGTGGAAAAACTATTTATATAAGCATATTTAAAAATGATGCCTGTTATATTTTTTTATTTGAAAGAGGAAAATCATTCTTAATGACTTTTGGTAGAAAAATGCCTAAGATACTCATTTTTTTTAAAAACTACGTGTAGTTATTGTATGTGTATGTTTATGAGTGTGTGTGTGGTTAGGTGTGTATGCACAGACACGGAGAGGTCAGGACAACTTCTGGGAGTCAGTTCTCTCCTTCCACCATGTGGGTCCTAAGGACTGAACTCGGATTGTCATGCTTGGCAGCGGGCAGCTTCTCTCTATATGTCTCTGTCTCTCTCTCTCTCACACACACAGATTTTTTTTTTTTTTTTTTTCTAGACAGGGTTTCTCTGTCTAACAGTCCTGGCTGTCCTTAAACTCACAGAGATCTACCTGTCTCTGCCTCCAGAGTGCTGGGATTAAAGGCATACCCCACCACACCTAGCCAGATTTTTGTTTAACGAAAACAGTATTACAGAGCCTGAGAACTACCATACCTGGTCAAACCTGGGGAACAGGACTAGCAGAGTCTGCCACACCCGGTTCTTCACCCGGTGCTGTAGGGAGTTCTCATGGTAGCGAGTTCTGGACCTAGATGCCGATTCATCCTGGAGAGAGAGACGGGGTGGAAATCAGGAGTAAGCCACCTACCATACCTGTGACTAAGAATAGTATCAGCGACAACCTCAAACCCGAAAGGTGTTACAAAGCAACATCACACACACTTCTGTTTCTGCCCCCTTTGTCCTATTTGAATTTGAATCTGCAACTCAGTTCCAAATGTCACGAAGAAACCAAACAGGCAAGGACACCTCTAGACACAGGATGGCAGCACCCAGCCCTTCTGCACCACAGAACTTTTCTTTCTGGCTTTCAGCGAAATCAGCCAGGCAGCCCACCCTCTGCAGGGTTTGAGCTCAGAGACTCCTTTTCTACCACCAAGCTATAGCTTTGGCTCCTCGAGGTTGACTTTTGTCACTAGTCACTGCTGAGCCAAGGAGCCACTGAAGAATGTCATACAGTGACAGAGTCCTTTAAGATGAAAAGTCAGCCAGGCCTCTCCAGGGCCATTTCCATCGAAGGTGGTATGCCCCCACTTCAGCTCCCCAGTGACCTTTCTAGATGATGCTCTGCCCCTCTACTTTCCATTCTACTCAGTCTCAAGGCAGCCAATGAAAGGTCACTTCCTCTGAGACAACCCCCACATCCAGCTCCCACAGGGAGAGGACAGTAGAGTCTTTTTCCACGAAGAGTACTTCCTAGGTTTAATATACTGAAGCCGACCTTCTCCCTTCAGGAAACAGTCCTGTTTTAAGACATGGGACTAAAGTGGGTTCCCCAGTCACTCAGGCATCCACAAGGTCAGACAGCAGAGCAGAACAGTCCAGATCGGGAATAAAGGAACAAGACACACAGCTCAGGGGTATGTGCAAGGCCCCAGGTTCCATCCTCATACTGACTACACTCAATGCCATCCTTTCTGTTTTCTGCCAGACTTATGAATCCCATTCTTCAGACACTGTAATGGTCACTCATAAGTGATCTGGCAGGTGATCTGGCAAGCTCAGAATAGCCGATCATTTTTATCTGATGAGTAAGAAATTTTCATCCATCCTACACAAACATTGGGAACCCGACCTAAGCGTGACAATACCAGTAGCAGCGAGACTTAACATAAGTGACTACTGTGTTGGTTAACACTCCAACCTGACGCCATGTAGAATCGCTGAAGAGAGATGCCACCAAGCATGTCTGTGAGGGAGATTCTAGACTAGATGGAGGTGGGAAGACCCACTCTAACTGTGGGCTGTGTGGTTTGATGGGCTGGGGTCCTGCACTGCCCAGAGGAGACAGTGAGCTGAACACTGACATTCACCTCTCTCGGCTTCCTGAACTCGACTCACCAGAGCTGTCTCGTTCATGCCTGCCTGGCCATTACGGACTGACCTTTTCAAACCAGAAGCCAAAACAAACCCTCCCTTCCTTAAGAGGCGTCTGTCAGGTCTTTTTTTGTGACAGTTAGAAAGGCAATTAACGCTGCAGTTCAGGGACCCTCAGATCCTCTCGGGGTGCCCTTCCTGGATGTCTGCTGGTCCCGTCCATTCCATACGCAGTGTGTGGATGTGGTACAGTAAACACAGCACCGTGGGACTGGCAACCCAAGATATCCAGGTGAAGACTCCAGGGTCAAGGGAACCAAACCAGAGAGCCTGAAGTAGACAGGTCCTAACTAAGCCTTCATCAGAACTACAGAATGTCACCGTCAGGCTTTCTGTGGTGAAAGGTGTTTAGAATACTCCATGTCTGTCTGCACATGGTCAGGTCAAATAAAAGGAGATGCTAGACTGTGGCCCACCGAGTCAGAGTTAATTCAAAGCAGGACAAAGGCTCCTCCTTACCTTATCCAAGAGCTTGATGGCAAGATCTTCTAAGAACAACTTGTGGGACATGTCGGAGCCATCTAGCAGACACAAGAATTTGACAGCACAAATTCTCACATAATAATCTTCTCTCTTAGTGCTTAAAATATAAAATGATAAACTGTGTTAATATATTTTAGAAATAGAAAAATGCATCCACTGTTTGTACCAAATGCCATCACAAGTACCAAGTCCTCCCAAAATGTGCTTGAGATTAAGCAGGTTTATAGTTAATGAACATCCTTTTAAATTGGGAGGCAGCAAATCACAACAAACAAACACTTTACAGGAAAACAGCACAGAATGGGGCACAAATACACCCAGACCCCCAAGGATCTACACACACACACACACACACACACACACACACACACACACACACACACCAAACAAAAAATAAACCTGTCCCTATCAATAATGATATCATGGAGGACCCAGACCCTAGTAAGAGACAGAGGAACAAGAACATGGGCTCTCAACTCCATAGCCTGTCTCTTTCTCCTACTATATATACAGGAAGTGAGCTGAATGTAACAATAAGCTTGTTAACACCCACTAGAAAGTGACACTCTGACTACTATGTTAAACCAGCCCAGCAAACAAATAGACAAAAGAAATTGAAAACAATTAACTGGGCTGGAGAGATGGCTTGGTGTTTAAGAGGATGTACTAACCATCTATGGGACCTGAGTTCAATTCCCAGCACCCACATCAGGAAGCTTACAACTGCCTAGAACTCTAGCTCTAGGTGATCCAGCACCCTCTTCTGGCCTCTTTAGGTACCTGCACTCACATGCACATACCCATACACAAATACACACAGATACACATAAATAAAAGTCTTTGAAAACAATTATAACAATGCTCACATTTAAGGAAGCATGGCAGAAGAGTTAAGATCCAGCTAGCTATGAAGTGAATACCTGTTATAAATACAGTAATTACTTGTCGGCCTTAACTCTAAAATCACAAAAAATGATTTACCAATCTTTCCATCTTTTAAACACACGTGCAGGTTTGTAAAAGATGAGAAATTAAGACTTTAAAGTATTTGATAAGCTCCAAAAATTTCAACTTAGGGCTGGTGAGAGATGGCTCGCTGGGTAAAGGCATTGGACACTCAAGCCCGGCCACCTGATTCCACACTCAGAACTCACATAAAGGTGGAAGGAGAGAACTGACTCCACAGAGTTGTCCCCTGGCCTCCACATGTGTGCCACAGCACAAGCTCGACCCCTCCACCACATAAGAATAAAGAGATTTGAGTTCAATCAGACAAGAACAATCTACCTAGAGGATACTCTCATAGCCTATCTCACACTCATTAGCTACACACATCAGCTAGGTATGAATTTTTTATGTTAATTATTCTTCAATGAAAGGGCTTCACAAATTCAGGGCCTTTCATTCACTATTTTTGTGTATAACATATTTACTTGTTAAAATGGTAAGTATGAATTTGATGATAAATTTTACAGCCAAATAAAAGGTCACAGAACAAAGTGTACATCACCTCCACCCTTCCACCCAGAGCCCATCTCCCAAAGAAAAGGAGGGGCCTATGTTATCTGATGGCATGTCTTTACTTGGACTAGACTGTGTACTCAATTTTGAAAGTTTATTAATTTAATAAATAGTGGAGATATAAATAAAATATATGAGCAAGGAATATTATTAATTTTTTAACACATTTTGAAGGCTTGTGTTATGGCTTGGTTAGGAAATTGCCCCTCAGGTTCATGTGGAAGGCCTGTTCCTAAGGGGTGGCCCCATTATGGAGTTTGTGGAACCTTGGGGAGGCAGGGCTTAGCTGGAGGAAGTGGGTCCCTGGGGTTTATAGCCCTGCTTCACTTCCCATTTCTTTCTACTATCAAGCTCTTAATGCCACGGCCATAAGCCAATCCTAAAGCCATGATGGATGTATCCCTCAAACCTCTCTGAAGTTATCTGTCAGACATTTAGCCACAGAAATAATGATGATGATAATAACAATAACAAATTAATACAGCTTGTTCATTAAACTAGATATAATGATAAAACTTTTATTAATTTATGAATAATGGAGCTAGAAAGATGGCTCAGCAGTTAAGAGCACTAGCTACTCTTTTAGAGGACACAGGTTCAATTCCCAGGACCCACATGGTGGGTCACAACCTTCTGTACCTTTTATTTCCAGGGGATTCCATACCCTCTTCTAAGCTCTGAGGGCACATGCATAGGGTACAGATATCCATGCAGGCAAAACTTACCCACACATATAAAATAAAAATAAACCTTTTTTTATATATTATGAATAAAGACTGTCTTAGAAGTTAAGTCAAGTGGAACGTCTCGCTTGCATCGAGACACAGGAAATGGGCCGCACTTACTTCTCTATGATGATGTTTGCTGCACAGTCTTGTCCAAGGTTTTCTATGAAGGTTTGGACATCCTGAATAAGTCTTAAAAATGTGAGAAGGAAGAAAAAAAAAAAAGATTCAGAAGAAGAAAAAAAAAATTAAAGCCCCAAAGTTAATATTACAACCTCCTGGTTGAAAGTCGAGCACAGACGTACCTCCACCCACGTGTGACAAGTTGACATAGTGGCATTTTTACCTCTGATCACGCCTAAACACTGTTCCAAACACACAAGCCTCCAGGACAAGTTCACTGTAATCCTTAGCACTAGAGAACGACCCCTGGGACACACCGGAAGCAGCTGCTAACCAAGATCGGCAGCAGTGACGGATCAGAACGTTGAAGACCCCTGTTTTTATGGCGGACATTTCAATTATCTTGCACATAATCTGAAATGAAACACAACACTCAGGTTAACCTTGGACCAGGCCAGTTAAAAAGAAAATTAGCAGCATAATAATGATGAAAATTAGCAGCGTAATAGTTTTATGAAAACTAATACTTTCTGGTGGTGGTTCCTAAAGAAATAAGCCCTCCTGGCCTGGGATGGTTGATCTTTAAAGTCAACTTGGCAGATGTAGGATCGATGGAGACACATGTCTAGGAGTGCCTACGGGGATGTTTCCAGAGACGTTTAAATGAGAAAGATCCACTCTGAGTGTGGTGGCGGCACTCTGCAGGCCGGGGTCCTAGGCTGAGTAAAAAGGAGAGAGTGAGCAGAGCCCCAGCATTTATCCCTGTTTCCCCGGCTGGGCGTCACGTGACCAGCTGCCTCAGGCTCCCGCAGCCACGCCTTGCCACGACTTCCCTGCCATGATGGCCTGTGTCCTTAAACTGAAAACACCTCTCCTTCTGTCACCTGCTTTTGTCAGAGATTTATTATAGCAATGAGAAAAGTAATACACAGCCTGGCCCCAAACTCTGTACACTGAATACAGAATACACACAGCTTCTAAAGTCAACCTACAAAGGGGTTTCGACATGGAAAACAAAACTCTCAGGACCTGCTGGAGAGTACTTCCCTTTTATGTGCAGCCTATTTACTTGCCAACATGGTAAATGGGAGTTGTGTGATAAATGTATCTGAAAAATCCAAAACTAAATTACTGGAATGCTGTGGGATGCTCTGCCAGCCACCGCCAGGACAAGCAGCATGTAAAGATGCCGGTAAGCCACAAGCCATGTGGCAAGGTATAGATTTATGGAAATGGATTAATTTAAGATATAAGAACAGTTAGCAAGAAGCCTGCCACGGCCATACAGTTTGTAAGCAATGTAAGTCTCTGTGTTTACTTGGTTGGGTCTGAGCGGCTGTGGGACTGGCAGGTGAGAGAGATTTATCCTGACCGTGGGCCAGGCAGGAAAACTCTAGCTACACTGGAATGTTTTTCAGACACCCCCGATCATGGAACACTAAGTCTTAGTGTTTCAAGAGTGTGTGTTAAGTCCAGCATTCCTGGCCGAGCCACCCATCCAGAACTCTCCAGGAGAGACACGTGCCAAGGACACACAAGGAGGCGGCAGCCCCTCCCTGCAAAAATAGGACCTGGGTGCTCCAGGGGCAAAGACCACGGTCTCCAGCTGCGCCCCACAGTGTGCAGAAGGTCAGGAGCGGCGGCACGGATCAAGAACAGGCACCGGAAGCAACCTGAATCTACAGCACGGGAATCATCCTCCCTGCTGAAGGAGTGGCTGCAAAGGGAAGTACAGCCATCCCTCATGGCCCTGGGGAACTCCCCCCAGAATGGCCCCAGACAGCAATATCTGCAGAGGCTTCGAGCCCTGTTCATATAAAACAGTGTACAGTGTGAATGGAGCCTCCATATGGGGGGAACATTATGGCTACTTAGATCAGCCCTACAACCTGGGTCCAGGGCTGCAGCTGGCCTAGGAGAGCTACAAATATCCTAAAACATGTCTGTAGACAGTGATGCCATGTTGCAGTCCCCAAAGGCTGACACCGGGCTCCTAGTAATCTCTAGATTACTGATAATATCTAATGCAGTATAAATAGTTGTCATACTTTTATAAATAACAAAAGGGCAGTACTGAGGCAACTTTTTTTCAAATATTGCTTTTAAAAATGTTAAATTTTTTCACATTCATTTCTTTTGGGAGGGGTGCACAAGTGTCACAGGATACATGTGGAAGACAGAGGATAACATTCAGGAGTTACTCTCAAACTTTTACCAGGTGGGTGGAACCAACTCTGGTTTTCAGACTTGGCAGCAAGGGTCTTTACCTGATGCTGCTGTGGGATGTTCTGTATGGCAAATGTGTTAATAAATAAAACACTGATTGGCCAGTAGCCAGACAGGAAGTATAGGCGCGACTAACAGAGAGGAGAATTGAGGGAACAGGAAGGGAAGGGGGAGACTGCCTACAGCCGCCGCCAGGACAAGGAAGATGTAAGGTACCAGTAAGTCACGAGCCATGTGGCAAAGTATAGATTAATAGAAATGGGCTGAATATAAGAGTAAGAGTTAGACAATGATAGGCCTAAGCTAATGACCTAGCAGTTTAAATAATATAAGCAACTGTATGTTTATTCTATAAGTGGGCTAAGGGACTGCCGGGGCTTGGCGGGACCCAGAGAAAAAACTCCAGCTACAATCTGCTGAGCCATCCCTCTGGCCCTCAAATATTTCGACTTATTGGCTGAATCTGTGGATGGTGAAGCCTCAAGTTCAGGGGGTTGTCCTTACCCCCAGAAAACAAAAAGACTTTAAAATCCTGTATTTCTCTACCTAAGATTTAAAAACAAATGACAGTACAATGTAAGCACAGGTCAAAGGGTGCCTGCCATGCTCCTCCCGTCCTGGTCAGTGTCAAAGCACACCAGCTCGGCTCTGCACCATGTTCCTGCCATCCTACAGAGGAACGGTGTTTCCAGGCCATCCAACTCTCTCAGAGGGAAGAGCTAGGCCTCCTGAGTTTCCAATTGTTAACTTGACAATGAGTCAAGTTTGGTTTTGTTGTTGGTGGTGGTGGTGTTTGTTTTGAGACAGGGTCTTACTATGTAGCTCTGGCTGTCCTGGAACTCAATATGTAAACCAGATTGGTCACACAGAGATACACCAGCCTTTGCCTCCTGAGTGTTAAGACTAAAATTGTGCACTGCCACACCCAGCTGTGACTCAAGATCTTAAATACTGTTTGAACACAATGGGAAGAGGTGTGTTCTGAATGTGAAGTGTCTCCCTCCCCACTCCAGGCTCATGTGTTCTGATCCCTTTGTCCATCTGGTGGTGATGTTTTGAAAGGTGGTGCCTTTGAGGGGTGTAGACTAGCCCTGTTTGTCTGTTCTCTGCTTCCTGGTGCACTAACATGGCAGTGGTCGCTGCTTCCCTCTCCTTCTACTACAGAGGGAGCAGCCGCGTTCTCTCCCTATCACAATGGACTACATCCCCTGAAACTGTGAGCCAAAGCCAACCTCCCTCTCCTCAAGTCCTGCCTGTTGACTATCTGGGCACAGCAGAGCAGGTGGGAGTCGGGCCCCATCCTAAGCCTCCGGTCTGTCACACTTCCTCATCTCATTCAAGAACACATTCTGAGAACAAAGCCCCAGTCCTAATACTTAGTTATAAACACACCTCTTCTTTCGCTTGTCCTACAGACTACACAAAATGCAGAGAAAAAAAATTACCTCTTTTATTTTGAAGTATGCCTGGCCCTTGAGTTTGGCGGCAATGGCAAGGATTTCGTGATCAAAAACAAAGTGAACGAAGGCTTTTAAGTTAGGCCAGAACGTCAGCTGAGTGTTACTCAAGGAAGATATAATTTTCCAAGCCATGTCGAAGGATTCGATGCAGAGTGACTCCTCGGAGGTCAGGAGCTGGCGGAAGGGGGTGAAAACACAGTGGTCAACCTCAGGGATGCTGCTGCTCCTTCATCACCCGATTCACCTCTCCCCCGTCTCACCTGGGGAACCAGCACCTCCATGCAGCGGAACACGGGTAAGATGCGGTCGGCAGGGAGAACGGTGAGGACGTCCAGGGCCGACCTCAGGGTCCGCACGGGCATCTCGACAGCAGGGAGGAAGCACTCCTGCACGTCACTTTCCGCAGCTGGACTAAGGGGGCGGTGCCTCCTCAGCAGGAAGGCGAGGCAGACCCACTGATCGTGTAGATACTGCGCCACTGTCTTCCCCCATCCTGGAGAAGACGGTGACTCTTCCAAAACACTGAAATTTTCAAAAGGAAAGGTACTAAGCCACACACTTTCCCAAATCCGTCTTCATTTCTTTGGCATTTTAGTGCTGTTCCTTACAGAGGCAAAACAGACGGGTGGTTTGAAAGCAGTCTGGCTCCTGCAAAATCTTGGACAGAGCTGGAGGGAGGGAACTGGGAGGTGGGAGCTCTTCCAACTTTTCCATCAGGAGGTAAAGCACCATGAAGCCCTCTCCAGAATCCAGGTAGATGCTGGTACCACATTTATAGGCTTTTCGGGCTCCAAAATCATAAGTGTTTCCTTATAAGCTCCCCAGGCTCAGATATACTAACTGTACCCGAAAACAGACTGAGACCAAGGATATATGCACCGCACACATCAAACAGCCTATCCACCAAACACTGAAGCAACCCCATAGACTAAATGTTCTGCAAGGCATTTCCACAACCTTGAGAGACTCACTGAAAACTAAGTCAGAATGGTCAGCAGGTTTCTGACAAGGGAGATGAAGAACCTAATGGTGTACTCTCATCCAAAATGGAGCCTCATCTCCCCAACTCCACTACACCACGGGCACCATCAGGGATCACCAATGACCATGATTGCAACAAAAGCCAGATTGATAACCCTTAACAAAGACATTCCTCATTCACCTGCCATTCTCCAAGGGATGCACATAGCTGTTCTGTTCCTCTGAACGGGGCTTCTGCAGCATCTGACTGAGTGGAAGAGTTGACAGGAACCTGTCCACGGGCTCAGCATCGGGAGAATCCAGCTGCAGCACTGGGTGCTGGTCCACAGCCTCACACAGAGCTGCCAGGGTGGCCATGCTGACTACTCTCTGCACCTGATGACCCAGGGTTGGCTCCTGCGGAGGACAGAACAACCCTGAATGCAAGGGAATCAAGTCTCAGTCTGAGGCGACCGGGGCTGCGAGGCTGGCCTCATGCCTGTCTCCCTTCTTGTTACTGCTGAACATCAGTGGAATAAAAGAAGTTCAAGCGTATGGCTCTCTGCCAGTTTAAAATGGCAGCTGGTACTCAGCATGGAAGAGCACAATTCAACCTGTACAATAAGGGCTGCCTAGACCTCCTTATAGGACAGATCAGCGGCCTGTGAGTGGTTTGAACCCAGGGGCCAGCATCTCAAGTTGGGTTTTTAACCACTCTGCCTTTCTCTGTTATGTTTAAGTAATACCTACAGGTGCTAAAATCCAATGCAGACATATCTGCATAAATTACAACACAAACTATGAAGGAGGAAATAAACACCACTGTGTAAGCACAAGGGGCATAGGGAAAACGAAGGAAGGAGAGAGACCTGGATCCAACAGACGCTACCACTTGCTCTCCTGGCAGGGTCAAGCCAGATGGAAGCCTCAGGAGGGAGGTGCTATGGTCTAAGTGCAAATTCACCCACGCTCATATGAACATGTGGTCCTCAGCTGGTGGTTGTTGTTGGTGGTTTTTTACTCTTTTTTTTTGGGGGGGGGGGGGCTGCCACTCAGCTCCCAAATAAATCACACACGGAGGCTTATTCTTAATTATAAATGCCCAGTCTTGGCTTGTTGCTTGCCAGTTTTCCTTAATTTAAATTATCCCATCTACCTTTTGCCTCTGGGCTTTTCATGTCCTCTTACTTCTGTAAATCTTACTCTTACTCCATGGCTGGCTGTGTAGCTGGATGGCTGGCCCCTGCAGTTCTCTTCCTCCTTTCTCCTGCTCCTTGATCTCTATTCCTTCCAGATTTCTCCTATTTATTCTCTCTGCCTGCCAGCCCCGCCTATCCTTTCTCCTGCCTCACTAATGACCATTCAGTTCTTTATTAGACCACCAGGTGTTTTAGACAGGCACAGTTAACACAGCTTCACAGAGTTAAACAAATGCAACATAAAAAAGTAACACACTGTAAAATAATAATATTCTACAACAGGTGGTACTGTTTGGGTGGTTGTGGAATCCTAGCTATCAGGGGCGGGTGTCACTGGGGGTAAGCCTTGAAGAGGGTTCTGATATGAGCTCTTCACTTCCTGGTTTGCTGTGATGTCAAGAGCTCCACCCATACTCCCACTGACAAGGAGCCACCACACCATGCCTTCCCCACCGTAACACTGTTCTCTCTTAAATGCTAAGCAAGAAAGAACTCTTCCCTTAAATCACCGCTGTCAGGTAAGTAAGGAGCACATACTTGTGACCAAAAAGCTCTAAGTGGTCACCTGGGACAGCTGCAGCACAGGGCACCAGAAGAACAGGGAAGAAGGATGGACAACTAACCTGGAAGCCAAGGAAGGAAGCCAAGCATGGAGGCTGCGATTTAAGGCTAATGAAAGGGTTCTGTACTGGGCCAGTGTGAGCAGAAGACCTAAGACACCTCCCATATCTGCATTGAGGTGGTTTTAAGACTAAAGAGAATTGCTGGGTATGAAGGCACAGGTCTAGAAACCCAGCAACTCAGGAGGCTGAGGCAGGAGGATCATGAGTTCAAGGTCTGTCTAGGCTACAAAGAGAATTCAAGGTCAACCTGAGTAATCTAGTAAGATCCTGTCTCCAAGTTTAAATAAGATGGGGTGGGGGAGCACTGATATAGCTCGGTGTGGAAAGCACACAGTCAGCACAAAAGCATTCTGAAGTGGAGGTTGTGACCCTGCCAAGAGTTGTGTAACTGAAGGATCCTGAAAACTCTGACAACAGTCAGAGGTTTTCTAAATGCACGGCGACTCAAAATTAATTGAAAATTAACATGTGATGAGTTTAAGGTGTTTATGGCTGTGCTTGTTCATACTGATTGTGGGACTTCATGGTGGCCTTGTTTCTGAACACACAGCACTCTCACCTTGACTTCAAGCCACACAGAGCCAGTGAACACTGCCAGACACCCCTGGGCCCAGACTGAGACTGTTGTATCTTCTAAGCAGTGTTGTGTGTACAAAGTTTTCAGCTCTTACACAGGTAAAGGCTCAATTACAGAAAACAAAGACTTCAATGTGTTCCTACAATGGTTCCTCAGCATGTGAGCATAAATTAGTGTATGTTTCCATTGTACTATTAGACAAACAAGCATATCTACCTCATTAGTAGGCAATTTTCTTTCTTCTTTAATAAAGACTAAACCATATGCATATCAAAAACATTTTAAAAATAAATTTATGATTTATTATCTGCAAATGCTTAATTTGTGTTCCCATTCTTTAGACCTATATACCTAGGTTCATAAAAAAAACTGCTTCAATGAAAAGAGGTCACAGTGAAGCCAGGTAGTAGTAGCATATGAGTGTAATCCCAGAACTTGGGAAGCAGAGGCAGGTGGATTTCTGAGTCTGAGGCCAGCCTAGTCTACAGAGTGAGTTCCAGGACAGCCAGGGCTATACAGAGAAACCCTGTCTTGAAAAACCAAAAAGAAAGAAAGAAGAAAGAAAGGAAGGAAGGAGTGGGGAGGGAGGGAGGGAGGGAAGGAGGGAGGGAGGGAGGGAAGGAGGGAGAGAAGAAGGAAGGAAGGAAGGAGGTAGGGAGGGGAAGGGAAAAAAGGGAAGAGAAGAGAAGAGAAGAGAAAAAGAAAAAGAAAAAGAAAAGGGCTCACAAGAGAAAAAAGATTAAGAACTAGCTTAGGGTATATGAGGTGTTAGAATTCCTATCCACTCCCCCATGACCAATCATGTGCTGGCAAGAGGCTTAGTCACCCCAGGGCCTTACATCCTACATAATCCGCCATGCTCAGCGTGATCATGCAGTCTATGCGCACGCGTGGCCACAGCTACATAAACCCATACGCCATGTGCGGAAGGAATCTATAAAAGCGGGTCCCATGCATCCCTCCATCTTTTCCTGCACAATTTTTCCATAGGCCTAAGCACATCCCTTCTGTTCCCTTCCCTTAATAAACTTTTATAGTGGGTTTTGTTGTACCTTGTGGTTTTTCTCACATGGTAAACAGTGCCGCTTAATGAATAACATTGTGCCGCTTAATAAATAACATGGGGTCCTATATTCAAACTAGCAGAAGGAAGGAAGGATGGATGGAGGAACAGAAGGAGGGAAGAAAGAAAGGAAGAGAAGGAGGAAGTGAAGAAGAGAGAGCGGTATCAGATCTCTATGACATTCAATGCTGTGATGTATCCCAACTCTGCTCCCACAGTATTGGTACCTGGAGGCAGGATCTTAACAATCAAATTTTAGAAAATCCTTTTTATAATTGCAAAATATTGTGGCGCAATCAAATAGGTATTCCTTGCTGGATATAACCACACCCCTTCAACCCAGGAGGATTACCTTTCCATCCCCAGCCTCCTGCAGATGGTGAATGCATGCGTTTTTCAGAGGAGAAATGACCCGACGGATGGGGTTGCCTGCTTTCCAGCCCAGCTTCACCTGGAGACTCGTGAGCTCAGCCAGCACCTTCAGGTATAGCTGGCAGCGGTCCAGATCTGCCACCTACAACAAATGTCAGGACATGTGAGGACACGAGACCTGTGACTTTCACACAAGTAGACTTCAGAGAGGAAGCAATCCCTGTGTTTAAATGCACTAACAAGACACTGAAGAGGAAAGCCATTCCATCATGCAGGGCCCAGGATGTCTGCATGTAGGCTAAGGATGCGAGGTCCTTCTTTGCAGTCTAGACTCTCCCAGAACCTGATGACAGGTCAGCATCTGAACCCTCATCAACTAGGAAGCCTTGAGAGGCAGAAACTGTTCCATGAATTCTTCTTCTTCTTTTATTGTATTTGGGTTTTTTTGGTTTTTTTTTGACACAGGGTTTCTCTGTGTAGCTTTGCGCCTTTCCTCTTCTTTTATTTTTAACACATAGTAATATACATAGCAATGGGTATCTGTATTTTCATTCCTGTATAAATGAATTTTGTGTGGTTACCACAATTTCCCTCTCTAGTCTCTCACCACTCCCAATGGCCTTCCTCTTTTCTACGGTCTCAGAAGCATGGGTGAAGGATTGCTTATAAGAGAATGGGCACCTTCCCAGTGGCTACACCCCTGAAGAAAATCTCTCTCCTTCCCCTAGCAACTGTTCACTACACAGGTATCTTCAGGAAGAGGCAGCCTTGAGATCCCTCCCCACTCTGAGTTAGACGTTGATGGGCTCATGCTTGCATAGTTCTTGTGAGGCTACCCAGTTTCTCCAGCTCTTCCAGGCCAGGGCTGGCCCTTCACAAACAGTAACAGCAGTGATTACAAAGCCCATGCCTTAGTTTACTGCTAACTGACATCAGGGGAGGAATGCCCTAATTCCAAAGTAAGGTCCAACAACTCACTTAAGAGCTAAGTAAGTGGTAGGGTGGGGAGTGGCAGGAGCTTCTGGGAGAACTAGGTTCTCACACTCACTATTTCTATGATGTAAGCTGAGTTCCTTAGTTTTCCTAGGCCTCTGGTTTCTCACCCATACAATGGAGACAGTGATATTGACAGCATTATGGGAGATTTAAGCTCTAACGGTGAGTGCTTTGACTCCAAGCACTCGGAGATAAAGGAAAACATTTTTAGTTGGGGATGACCAGTTCTCCCCTTCCACCCTCTGGGGTCTCAGGGGACTAACTCAGGCTTGATGGCAATTGCCTGCACCTGCATGCCATCTCGCCGAAATGTTCTTTAAAGAAGTCCACTTCCTTACCTTCTTGACAATCTACACAATCAAACTGCTTCAATGTTTGTCCATAGAGGTTTTAAACAAAAACAGAAATTTCTATAAAAACTAGTATTTTCTAAGTATTCTTGGAAAGAAAACTTTAATATTTTTTATATATCCTACAAAGAATAATCTATTCTTTAGGAGATATGACAGACATATTCAGAAGATCATCTGAACCCAAGAATCCACTGTTCC